>JAWPEG010000010.1:2846608-2862101 GCA_035771395.1 Myotis vivesi | reverse complement strand
CCCCCCCCCCCCCCCCCCGGCAGCACCACCACCACCACCACCACCACCACCACCACCGAAGGCGACAGCAGGAGGAATTCAGGGGGACTCCTGGCTCTGCCCTGGGCCCCTCCCGATGTTGGCAGAACTGGCCTGAGTGCAGTCTGCCCCCTGCACCTGCCACAGGCCCGTGGGGTCCCGGGGAGGGGGAAGCTTCAGGCTGCAGGGAGAGGGGGTGGAAGGACAACCCTGGGGTCGGAGGGCCAGTGGGGAGGAAGTCACCGGGAGAGAAACTCCTCCTGGGCCTCGGGGGCTGCCTGGAAGCCCCTCTGTGACTATTCCTGGGACAAGGAGATGCAGACTCAGGCAAAGAGGGGACCCAGATGCGCAGAAGTGGCTGCACACCCTGGCTCGTCACTTCACAGGTTAACTCTGATCAAGCCTGCCAGCTCCTCAGAGAGCCGGCTTGCCCAACGGGACAAGGACACCTACGCTGCGGGTTGCTACCTGGATCAGAGGTGGCGCGGGAGCGTCCCGTACACTGGAGACCTAACGAGGCGTCGCCTTCATTGAGGAGGAGGCACAGGCACACACAGGGAAGGGGTGGTAGGTGGGAAGACAAAGTGAACAGACGGACAGAGAGCACAACGAAAGAAAACCTGTGCTGTGCCTTCGACCTCACAAACTACGTGAGTGTGTGTGCGTGTGCACATGTGTGTTTGCATGTGTACATGTGTGTGCATGTGCGTGTGCATGTAAGTTGCTGAACGTCTCACCTGTGCGTCCCACTGACACCTGCCAATCCCCGAGGCTACTCAGTGGCATTCTCAGGCTCCCAATCCCCACAGGCCCCCGATTCCAGCCGAATGTCAGGGGCCCGCCTGCACCGCCCACCTTTCCAGTGGGAGCTGCACACCAGCTGGGCAGCTGCTCTGGGTCTTGCTCAGTGGAGGTCGCAGGAGGTCATGTGAGTGCAGGCTCAGAAGTGCTCTGAGCGGAGAGGAAGGTGGGCCGGGCCGGCATGTGGGGCTCGGCTGGCCAGACGCAGGCTAACTGGCTGTTACAGCCCATCCACACGCTGCCCGCAGACCCCCAGGCTGCCCGAGGCCTGATTGCTGGGAAGCGACAAAGCCTGAGGGCCCGACGCCACGCCATGCGGTTAGCGCAGGCGAGCGCCTTCTCTATTTAAGCCACGTCCCAGTGTAGCCAGAGGGCAAACACCATCTAACCTGTGGCTGGTCTTCCATCTACAAACCTCACATCGGAGACTTGGTCTCAACAACAGCACGGGTAGCTTTAAAGTGCTGACGCTAAGTGTCAATCTTGCTGGTTTACAGCTGCCTTTGTGTTTAATGTGGTAAATATCTTGGCTTCCTAGGCCCCATTCAGAAGAACGTCACATCTTTCTTCTTGCTACACAGGGCGTGCGTATGGAAAAGCACGGGCTATGGATTTTACAAAAACCTCGTTAACTCAAAGACTGTCAGGCACAGGGCCCTGCTGCGGCCTGCCCCGGGCCTTCAGGGGTCGACAAGGAGGCCGACCCGGAACCCGCCGGCTCCTGGCCTGCATGGCCACCGGTCTGTCCTGAGCCCCACCTTCTCACTCTATCCTGGGTGATGTCAGTCACACCCACGGGGGCTGCTGCCTGTCAGTAACCCAGCACCTGCCGCCCACTTCCCTCCGGAGCCCATGTCCCACCAACAAGCGTCCCTCCCCACCTGCGTTTGGGAACCTCCGGTTTCACCACGTTCCAGATCCCTGTTAGTGACACACCATCTACAGACGGGGAGCATAGGCCCTCCCTTCCCTGAGACCAGCGTCCCCGCCCCTCCTCTCAGGCCGCCAGCACGCCTGCTCCCCCCTCCCCCCCGCGGTCACTCCTCCTGGCCTCTGGCCCCCAGGCCTCTCCTCTGGCTCAGGCATCACAGTGCCACCTGAGGGGAGGGCGAGGGAGCGGGAGCGAGGCTCTTCCAAATGCAAAGCCCACCCCACTACCCGGGCTTCCTGCCCTGTTTCCTGAGGGCGGGGCCCGGTCCTCGCTGCTGCCTCTCTTGAGGCCTGGGGGTGCCCCCCGCCCCCCTGCGCAGTTCACAGGAGCAAGACTGACCTGGACAGCCCAGTGCCTGGTGAAGCACTGGCGGAGCGAGCAGCGGGACAGCGTCCCCCACCCCGCCCAGGGCCTCACAGCACTGCCAGCCAGAAAGGGGCCAGGAAGGGCTGGCCCAGGTGGGGAAGAGCTGCCTGCATCACTGCCCACTACTCCTGCTGCAGGTGGTCGGAGGCCTGGCCTTGCGCATCCAACAGCTGTGCTCGCCCACCTCACGGCTCCCTGCTCTCCACTCACCTTCTCCCAGCCCAGCACCCACCCATACAAACCATGGAGCTCAGTGTTACAGCGTGATGGCAGCGACTCTAGATTGCTGACAGTGAAGTCAGCATGTCCTTTTCCTGGGCTGGTCACTGGTGTTGCCTGGCCACCCGCCAGCGTGTGGGCCCGAGGGCATGGCTCTAATTCCCGGCACAGAGCAGACCCCAGAGCGTCTCTCACCACAGTGAGGGCCCCTAACGGGCTCTGCGACAGCCCCGGTGAGAGTCCAGATCAGGCTGGGCCGCTGTGAATTTCCTCTCTGCACCACCCACTTGAGGCTGAGTTCCCAGAGGCCATGGGTGCTGCATGCATCCTGGAGGCCTGGCATAGTAGCTGCTGAATAAGCCACAGGAAACGAAGCAAAGAGGCCAGAAACGACACACAGAGAAACTGATCCGGAGAGGGAAGACGAGAGGACAAAACCCCAGGACAGTAAGGGTGCTCATGCATCTGCCGAGACTGGGGAGGTGGAGGGTGTGGGGAAGGCAGCAGCAAGAGTGAGGTGGGGGGGAGAGGGGGGTGGGGGGAGAGGGGGGTAGGGGGAGAGGTGGTAGTGGGAGGGGGAGAGAGGGGTAGGGGGAGAGGTGGCAGTGGGTGGGGGAGAGGGAGACTGGGGGAGAGGTGGCAGTGGGTGGGGGNGGGGGAGAGGTGGCAGTGGGGGGGGGCCGGGGGAGCCTGGGATCCTTACACACAGCTGATGACCAGCAGCAGCTTGGACACGCTCTGCAGGTGGAAAGCGTTGGGGGTGTCCTCAGGGATATGCCGTGTCTGTGTGGAACCTGCGGGGAGAACAGAGGTGTCACCATCACGCCCACAAGTCCACCGATGCTGGCGAGACACTGGCCGCGCATAGGACCGTGGGGAAGGACAGTGGGTGGGGTCAGGCCAAGTGGATATTCAAGTCACTGAATAAAAGAAACTCAGCCGGCCTGCACAGCGAGGACACGCAGCGAGGGCAGAGCGGCCTGCAGCCGTGGTGCGCAGGACAGATTGGGCTGGGACAGACGGCTGTCGGCTCGCGTTCTCCACACCGGCCACGCCAGTGTGCAGCCGACTCAGTGCAGCGCTCGCCAGCCACCCCGCACGGAGGACGCAGCCCGGCTGGTGGGGGCGGCGGGGTGGGGTGGGGGGTGGGGGAGTGGTCGTGCTTGGCGGCCACTCCGCCCAGCTCCTGCCCCTCCCATCCCGTCCGCCCCGAGGAACACCCAGGTGCGTGGGAGCGCCGTGTGGAAACCCTGATCGGTGAGCTCCAAGGCCTCACAGCTGCAGGTCTCCATGCCTGAGGGAGACGTGAGGCTGGAACGGCTGACGGAAGCGGGGGCGCATCAAGGGCATCTGCTACCCGGGGGGGCGGGTCCTTGGTGGGCCCGTGGGGGCCGCCTGGACCCCGGACCTCGGCTGGGAGGTGGTCACTGTCTGGGGCTGAGCTCTGGCTGCCCCGGCGCATTCCCCGACCACGTGGGAGCCGCACACTCGAGTCTGTCGGGTGCACGTGGTGCTCAGGCAGCGTGGGGCACCACCAAGGGCAGCTCTGCCCAGCCAAGCTCACGGTGGGCCAGCAGGGGCCGAGGAACCGACAGGGCAATGGCAATAGGAGGGCACAGAGCCTTAGTGTTAACGGCTCCATGCAAACGACACACGGCCTCTATGCAGGCGCGCACATGTACAGACACACACACACACACACACACAGGCACACACGCACACACACAGGCACACGCACATGCACACACAGGCACACACACACATACACAGGCACACGCACACACACAGGCACACGCACATGCACACATGCACACATACACAGGCACACACGCACAGGCATGCGCACATGCACACACACACATACACAGGCAAACACAGGCACAGGTTCACACACGTACACGCACAGGCACACACACACAGGCACACACGCACACATACACATACACAGGCAAACACAGGCACAGGTTCACACACGTACACACACAGGCACACACACAGACACACGCACGCACGCACACACACATAGGCACAGGCACATACACGCACAGGCACACACACACACACACAGGCACAGGTACATGCACAGTGCACCCACCTGCCACATGCTTGGCCCTGCGGCCCACGTCCTCGTCGGTGGGTGTGGTGACGGGGCTCAGCACCTCCTCCAGGTGAGGCCCCCGCAGGTGGGCGTGGGGGCGCTTCCTCCGCCGCACGGCCGGGGCTTTGCTGGCCTTCTCTTTGGGAGACTGTCTGTGAGTCTCAGCCAGGTAGCTGCTCTCCATCTTGGTCAGCTCGCTCTCTGCCAGACGGAGCCCCGTCAGCCGCTCCCTGCCCGCTGCCCCACCCCCTGCCTCCCCTTGCGTATCCTCCCCCTCCCGCCTCGGAAGCCCCCATCTGCCCCCAGCAAGGCCTCCCTCAGGAAAGCATCTTCGGGGGTGGGGGGGACGTGGACAGGGAGGGCCTGCGGGGACCCAGCCCAGCCCAACCCCTCTGGGTCGGCCATCGTTGTGTGGCGATGGGCTCCTGCCACCTGCACCCTCAGTACACCGCTGAGGGCATTGCACTTCCCTACAGTGCCTCCACAGCGTTTCCCACGACCACACTCATCCCTGCGACGGACCTCGGGCTCCCAGCAGGGTCACAGGTCCCGGGACACGGCCCAGAGCAGGCGGGCTCTGGAACGGGCAC
The DNA here is from genome assembly GCA_035771395.1 of Myotis vivesi. Lineage (NCBI taxonomy): Eukaryota > Metazoa > Chordata > Mammalia > Chiroptera > Vespertilionidae > Myotis > Myotis vivesi. Next base: position 2,857,078 of record JAWPEG010000010.1, on the reverse strand, counting down.
GTGCTCACACCCGAGCCACACCTGTGTGCGCTTCGGGCAGGCTTAGGGCCCGTGACCCTCCACTGTCCCCGCCGCTCCCATTCTCCACGTTTCCTTCCCTGAACGTGCCAGCCGCCCGGGTCACCAGGGCCGCTCACCCAGGTGGCGGAAGTAGTCCTCCAGGCCGCTCCAGAAGTTCTTCTCGATGAACGTCTTCACCAGCCCCCAGGGCTGCTTGCGGTAGCGCAGCTCAGTGGAGACCCTGCGACAAGCCAGACCGAGGTAAGCACTGCCTGGAAGGTCAGCCTGGGCCCAGGTCCGGGGCGGCTCCAGCCGCATCACCCCCACGGCCACCCTCTGAGGTCAGTGGCGCCAGGGCTGTGGCCTCGCTTTTAGGAGGAACCTCCCTGAGCCTCAGATATTCACGCAGACGAAGGTTATGGAGGCTCCAAAGCCGGGCCCAGAGGGATCTCATGCCGCCACTGCCTCCGGGGGCGCCTGAGGGTGCCTAGCAGCTGCCAGCCGTGGTCGCCTCTTCTCCACCGGGCTCTGGGCTTCATCGCTTCTCCCTGGAGGAGCACCAGCCTGGCTGCGGCCACCCCTCCTGCCTCGTGTTCCCCAGGCAGCCTGGGCCTGTGCCTCTCCCCAGCTCATCCTCATCTGCCCAGACTTCCTTCCAGCGTGTGTCCCTGCTCCAGGCTGACTGCCTGCCCGTCTCCTCCCTCCAGGACGCCAGCCACGCCTGAGCCTGCAGTGAGCTGCTCGTGCAGCCATTGCCGCCCGCCCACCACCTGCTCACTGGGCTGGGCGGGCCCTCTGGAATGTTGTATCTGGGGAACAAGCTACCGCGGCGAGAAGTGCACAGAAAGAACAGCCATGCAGAAGCTCCTCCAAGGAGGCAGGCGTGGAGAACCCAGACACTGTGGGGAGGAGGTGGGGAAGGAGAGCGAAGGGAGGAGGAGGGAGAGGAGGGAGGGAGGTGACAGGAGGAGCAGATGCCGAGAGCTGCACAGACAGCAAAACAAACATCTTGTCAGAAGGCGATGAGCAGGTGCAGCCCTTTGTCGGGTGTGGTGTTCAGATCGTCCTGGTTCCAGGCATCTCTCTAAGCAGCGATTTTATTCGAACGACACGAGTGAGTTCCCCTCCATGCAACCAAAGGAATGTGGCCCGAGATCAGGTCTGTAACCATCACTGTGGGGGTCTGAAGGATGTCTAGCCAGTTAACGGCCACGCGTCTAAACGGAAACCATGATATTGGAGTTTCTTCCACATGCGCTGGAATATTTGTGAATTTAAGTTACCACCGTCTTCTTTACAAACCCGGAGGTGTCACCAGCAAGTCTGACTTTAACACTGGGTGACCAGCGTTAACATGCGAGGTTTGTGGCTACAGACGCCCGGCGTGTGGGGAAGGCCCTCTGCGTACAAAGGGCCAGACTTTCCAGGGTACGGCTTCTTCAGATTTCAGGGTCCAAGCTCCTTCCTCCTCGAATGCACATCCCAGTGCCCGGACCGGTCCAGCCCACAGCAGATGCTATCACTCACGCCATCACCCGGCGGCATGTGTACGCTGAGGGCCTGGTCCCTGAGCCGAAGGCTGGGAACAGGGGCCCCGGGGCTGGCCCTGAGCAGGGCTTGCTGTGCCAGGGCGTGCGTGGCAGGTGGCGCCGCCGGTGGAAGGGGCCAGGGCTGGTTCCTAGACCTGGTCTCAGGCTCACGGGGAATCTGACTCTTGGCAAAGCTACTCCACTTACAACCCTTGTTTTTAGTCTGGAAAGTGAGAATAAGTCCACCTCCTTCGGTCATTCTAAAGAATGCACCTTCCAGACAGCACTTTAAACCACAGACCACAAGCAGCAGCAGCTACAGACACGCAGAGCGCAGCGAGCAGGCGCGGTCAGAACAGCCGTCAGGACAGAGGGTCTGAGAGGGACTGGAAAGAAGGTGGAGAAGGGACGGCCAGCAGGCCCATCTCCCACCGCCTCCTCCTCCTTCCTCGGGAGAGATGCATGTTCCCTGCGTAAGGACCTCACGAGCCCTTCCAAACCCTTCCGGCGAGCCCCGGCGAGCGCACCTGAGCCGGCTCTTGCTACGGGCCACGCGCGTGAGTGTGTAGCGGTTGACGGTGTAGAAGTAGTCGTGGTAGGGCACATCGTGGGTCAGGACCTCGGCGTCCACCACGTAGCACTCGCTCTCCTGGCTCGCCTTGTACATGGTCTGCGGGAGGAAGCGCAGACATGCTGCCGAGGAGCAACGCGGGGAAGGGGCCCCTGCCCGCGTCGCCCCACCCGACCCCCGCGTCTCAACGGAGGACCCGGCGCTGCTGGGAATGGTGGCATCTAAGCACGCGACGGGCTGCGTGTCCAGGAGAAGCACCTGCACCCGAAACTCCCGCACACCTGGCTGCACCTTTCCCGCAGGACAGAGGCCGCCAGCTGCCCCCTGCTCCCACCTCACCTGTGTCTCCCTGACGGTGGCCGTTTTGGGAGCCAGGGGGTTGGTGAGGTTGATGGTGTAAAGGATCAGGCGGCTCTGGTCCCCGTTCTCCTCCTTCTTCCAGGGGTGGAAGACGATATCTGAGGGGGTGAGAGCCCTGCAGTGAGGAGGGCGAGAGGTGCCTCCCCAGCGACTTTCCCTCCAGGGAACTTCTGTTGACCCAGCTGAGGCACTGGCCTCCTAGGAAGCCAAGGGAGCCCGAGGGCAGAGAGAGGCTGGGGGAGGGGGAGTTCCGCAGAAAGAGGCTCATTGTGGCACCGCAGGCTCTGACCAGGCTGCGCACACTGGCTGTTCCCGGATGGGGCAGGAGGTCCTGGGGCCGCCCACAGGGACGCTGGCAACACTGGTGGGACTGTGATGAGGGCCTGGGACCCTGGGAACAAGACCCTCCTCTGAGCCATGTCCTCCGTGCCCTCCCCTCCCGGCAGCAGGCTGCACGAGGCCCAGCTGCTCTCTCAGACACTGCCTCGCTGGGCCAGGACGGGCGCAGGGTGGAGACAGGAGCAGGGAGGCATAAGGCATGGCCTCGGGACAACTAGGTTCGAAGCCTGGCTCAGCCCCTCCTTAGCGGCATGGCCTTGGGCGAGGTCCTAACAACCTGAGTCCCAGTGTCCTCGAGGGCACGTGGGGGTCACCATCCTCGCACACGGGGCAGGTGTGAGGATGAGACGGTAACGCATGGTGCCTGGCACACAGCAGGTGCCTAACCAGTGAGTGGCAGCTGCTGCTCTTGATGAGACGGTGCCCTGCACGGCCTGGACCTCTGCGAGCCCTTGGCCCAGCACCCGGTGGGCGAGCCCACGCTGCAGCCCCGGGGCGGGAGGACCAGAGCCCTGCGGGAGCGTGGCCTGGGAGGAGGTGCTTGGAAGAGAGGACAAAGGGTGGTGGCGGGAGGGCGGTGCCAGCCCCAGCCCGGGAGGAGCACCTGAGAAGCGCCGCTGCTCCATGAAGTCCCGCTGGAAGGGCGAGTCGGTGAACAGGAGGTGGTAGAGCTTGTCCACGCTGAAGTTGAAGATCTCATTCACGTACTGCCGGCCGCTCAGGTCCTCGTAGAAGGCCTGGACCTCCCCTGCAGAGAGGATGACAGTGATTATGAGGCGGGGCCCGGGGACACAGAGCGATGTCCGGGGGCTGCTGCGGGCGCGGCCACCACGGGGCGAGGAGCCGTGGAGTGGGCGCTGACTCCTCCGTCCCTGGCACGCACACCACTCCTCCGATGCCAGTCCCTGAACTCAGCCCTCACAGAGAGTTCGGGAATGTGCCGTCTGCTTTTACACGTTCACGCTCCCTCATGAAGGTAGCTACCTCAGACTAAGATCTACACACACGGCTACTTCCCGGGCTCGCTGGGACTTGGAGGACCAGCCACCGCGTCTACACCGGGTCTACACCGCGTCTGCCGGTGAATGGCACTGCCCACAGAGGTGTGCTCAGAGACGCTGACTGGCTGCAGTCATCGGTTTGTGTAAGTTTCTGAGGCGGCTCTGCAGGCCATGATCGCTAGGGCTCCTCTCCTTCCATAAGGAGCCAAGTCTCCACGATTCCAACAGCTTTTACATTTATTTACTTATTTATTTTTAAGGGAGGAAGGGAGAGGGAGAGATGGAAACATCAATGATGAGAGAGAATCATTGATCTGCTGCCTCCGGTCCCTCCTCCCCCACTGGGGATCGAGCCTGCAACCTGGGCCTGTGCCCCACCCGGGAATCGAACTGTGACCTCCTGATTGATAGACTGACGCTCAGCCACTGAGCCCTGGCAGGCGGGCAGTAACTTCTAAATGTCTGGAGTTTGCGTCTGCGCCAGGAGAATGTGGCTGAGGGTACAGGTGAGCGGCTGGAGCCCCCGTGCTTCCCCCGAGGACTGGGTGCCTGCAGCCAATGACTGCGCCTGCGGGGCTGCTGTAGGGTCTCAAGTGCCCCGAGACCCTGAGGGGCCAGGGAGGAGCTCAGGGGCATCCTATAGGGTCTGTGCCCAGGACTGTATGGGAGAGAACGTTGACTTGTCAGTTTGCACGAATGGCACACCGGTCAGGATGCAGGAGCAACCTGCACAGGCATTCGCCGGGCCTGCCCCTGGGACGGGGGTGGGGAAACCAAGCACAGGTGAGGAGGCCACGGGAGGGGGGGGGTGGGGGGTGACCCCGGGAGAGACCACAGCGATGAATGTGCACTGCCTCCATCCGCTCACCAGGTCAGCACCGGCCCCTCCTCCATGGAGGCACACACACCACCAACCAAGCCCACGAACATTGCGCCTGGCTCTGCCCGGACCGCAAGCAGCAGCATGTTCCGAGTGAGGCCAGAAGCAGCGGGGGGAAGTGAGGGCTGTTCTCTGAGAACCTTGGAGAAAGGCAGGGTCCAGGTCTCCGATCCCCGCTGCAGGCACTACAGCCAGTTTCTATCACAGCTACTGCCCTCCAGGTGCAGCGCAGGCTGCGCTTCCCGAAGGGACGGCACTCAGGGCCAGCCAGCGCCAACGTGGGAGGGGGGTAAAGTGAGTGACAGGCCTGGGGAGCAGGACAAGGCACTCATCTGTTGAGCAAAGGAAGACAAAGCTGGAACGATGACGTTCCTGCAAGCAAGGCCCTGAGAGGGGTCCACGCGGATAACCAGAGAACCTTTAAAACGGCTCTGCTGCCCACCAGCCTTCCGCCAGGAGCCGCCGACTCGGCCTCCACCTGGGGCACCGGCCTCCACCTGGGGCACTGGCCTCCACTTGGGGCACCTTTCCCGCCCTCAGCATGGAGGAGGAAGGCCCCCGCCCCCCCGCCCCCCCCCACCCACCTTCGTCGTCGTGGGTGTCTGAGGAGTCGCTGAGCTCGGTGGGGAGGTCCTCGTTGTCGTTGAAGTCCAGCGAAGGGGAGCTCACCGGCGCCAGGATCTCCATCTTCTCGGCCACGATGGTGTCCATGGCCAGCTCCTTCTCCAGGGGCCCCTCGCCGTCCAGCGCCTCCTCCTCCAGGGGCAGCCCATCAAACTGGGTGGAGACAGAGAGTGACCCAACGGGGAGCTGGGGCCGGCTCGGCGCCCTCCCGTTCACAGCAGCAGCCGGTCTGGCATCTGGCCCTGGGTCATCCCCCACGTGGAGGCCAGGACCCGGGCAAGTTCTGCCCGCGCTGGCCACCAAAGGACACAGCAAGCCGGGAGGGCAGAGTGGCTCCTGCTGCCACAGGCCCCCAGAGCGGAGCACGGCCGCTGCGACAGGTCAGCGTTGGCCTGCTTCTCCCTGGGGCCTGTTTTCTAAGAGGCTCAAAGGCTCCATAAGCATCTTTTAAAATCCTTGCTCAAGGGGTGAGGATATTTTTCCCATTTTTTTTTTTTTTTCAGAGAGAGTAGAGGGCGAGGGGAGGGAGAGAGAAACTTCGATGTGAGAGAGACACATTGGCTGGTTGCCTCCCGCACACTCCCCAACAGAGGACGGGCATTGAACCCATGACCCCCTGAGGTGCAGCCAACGCTCTAACCACTGAGAAACCCGACCAGGGCTTCGCAGCATTTTTTATTCATCTTCCCACTAGACCTGGGCGGGAACAGACACAGCCCCAGAGGAGGAAACTGGAGACTCGGCTCTGGCTCTAAGGCCAGGAGGCTTCTACGCTGCCGCGCACACGGCGCCTGTCCTGGGACTCTTTCCCAAGGACCCGCCATTCCACCTGGCAGCTCCCCAGACCCTTCCTCCATCGAGCTCCTCTCTCCTCTGGCCTAGCTCAGGGACAGAGGGAGGTCCCTCTTACACATTTTTGTCTCTTTCACCAAGTCCAACAGTGAGAAAATAAAGCAGAGTGTGCACACTAGGGACTCAAAACTATTCTCTACTGAGCCAACCAATAATCAGACAACAGTCCTATCCTATATAATAAAGAGGTAATATGCAAATTAACCCTCACGCCCTCACAAGATGGCTGTCTACGACCAGGCTGGCAGGGGGGTTAGTGAGGGAGGACCAAACGACTGACCAGCAGGCTGTGTGGGGCGACCAGGCCGGTGGGGGGGGGCAGTTGGGGGTGACCAGGCCAGCAGAGGGGGAAGTTGGGGGTGACCAGGCTAGCAGGGGGGGCAGTAAGCAGTGACCAGGCTGATGGGGGGGGGGACAGTTAGGGGCAACCTGGCCAGCAGTAGGGGGCAGTTAGGGGCGATCAGGCCAGCAAGGGGGGGCAGTTAGGGGCAACCAGGCAGGTGAGCAATTAGGAGCCAGCGGTCCAGGATAGTGAGAGAGCAGTCGGACATCCCCCGAAGGGTTCCAGATTGGAGAGGGTGCAGGCTGGGCTGAGGGGACTCCCCCCACACCCGTGCACAAATTTTGTGCACTGGACCTCTAGTAGTCTTATATTCACATACAACTTCGCCTTCAGATCAAGGCAGTGAAAGCAAGACTGGCACAGCTCTCCCCTAGAGGGGCTGAGCCAGGCGTCCGCGGAGAGCGAAGTGCACCTGGTGAACCTGGATGGTTTTCATCTGCTCAGAAGCCAAACAAAATTACTGCCTGAGACACCGAGAACCCAGCACTAGTGCCAGCCACCCCGTCACCGTGGAGCAAGCCCATCTCTCCAGGGGGCCTCCTTGCATGGCTGGCTACAGTGCAACCCCTGTCCTCTGCCCACTCCCCAGGCCCCTGCCCCTGCACTAGCGCAGCGAGGACCGCGGGCCCTGGAGGGGGAGCAGCGGGCTCACCGTACCGAGACGGGGGCTTCGCTGCTCGCGGTGGATGTCAGCGTGCTGTTGGTGACCGACTTCTTGGGCAGCTGTGGACTGGCATCCGGCTTGGTCTCTATGCTGCTTTTGGAGGAGCTGTCATTCACTTCATTCTCTTCGGCGGGGATCTCCTCGCAGTAGCTGAAAAAGGCACCGCGAGCCACGCTAACCTCAGGGACGAAGCTATTCTAAGAACCAGACCTACCCACCCATCCAAAACGGTGGCTTTCCTGCATCTCTGTTCTGCACCTGATCCTCCTCCAACTACCTTAGACCCCCAACGTCAAGTAAACTTTCTGGCTCCAAACTCACCTTTTCTATGCTCCCTCCATAGATTTATCCTTAAAGTAGGACCATTGTTTGTCTTAAACTATCCCTCCTCCTCCCCCCTCCCANCCCCCCCCCCCCGCCCCCGCATTCCATCCCAACCTGACCATTTGCATCGAACACCTGGGCTCTGAGCGTACATGCTCTTCCCCATACAGTGACGGGGACAGAACTCAGACACGAGTGCCTGTGGGGTCCTGTCCAGAGCCCAGGTCACAGCTGGTCGACTTCCTGTGCCTGTGCACCTGCGGGGAACCCTCCGGAGCTAAAGGTGGGTGCCCTTAGTGTCACCACAGACGCGCCACATGCCCCGAAGAAGGGAGACATCATCACCATGACATGGGACCCACACCTTACACACGACCTCACTGGATGCACCTGAGTGAGTCACCATGTGCATTTAGAGACAATCGAGTAGACACCCGCAGGAGCTGGGTGGCAGCACCATCAGGTCTCAGGAATCGTACCGGAGCCCGGTCTCCAGACCACACACCCAGCGCTCCTGGCTTCCTCCTCCTCGGGGCCTCTCACTACCACCGGCCTCCACTGCCTCCAGACCCCAAGCACGCTGAGTCACTCCACACCCCCTCTTCCTTCACCACCAACGGCATGCGACACAGGGACACATCCTTCTCCTTACAGGCTCCTTCCCTTGGCTTCCAGGACACGAAAGTCCAGGTCCCTCCCACCCCACTGAAGGCTCTTCCACGATTCCTTCAGCTGCTCCTTCCTCTCGGCCAGGATTCCCAGGCCCTGTTCTTGAACTTCTTCCTACACCCGCTCAGGCACCTGGGTGTCAGCGAGCTCAGGGCTGCCCGCTGTGCTCCCAGGGGATGTCCCTCGCCCAGACCCCCAGTGAACTCCGCACTCACAGGCGCCTGCAGGCACCTCCCCTTGGACAGCAGTCCTCTCTAACTCAAGTTGCCTGAACCCAGCTCCCGTCCTTCCCCCCCAAGCTGTGCTGCCCGATTCCTGCCCACCTCAGTGTGGAGCAACTCTGTCCTTCCAGTTGGTAAACCCAAGGAAAACGCAAAGCCACCTGTGGCTCCCTTTTGATCCACCAGCAAATCCTGCAACATCCTCTGGCTCTACCTTCAAAATATACTCAGAGACTGACCGCTCATTTCCATTCCCGCTGTCACCTCCGGTCCAAACCCCTCACTTCTCCTCTAAATGACCTCAATGCCTCAGCAGCCCACTTTGCTCCATTCAACCCAGGAGCCAGAGGGGTCCTGTCGAAACGTGAAGCCAGATATTATCAATGATCTGCTAACAGCCTTCTCACCGCCTCTGACTAAAAGACAGAGTCACGTTGGCCCAAAGGCCCCGCGAACCTGCCTGTTGACTCCCTGACCCGGCCTCTCCCATTTGCCCTTTTTCCCACCCGCCCAGCGCCAGCTCCTGCTCCCTCCCGCACCCCCCAGAGGAAGGCCTTCCCAGAGGCAACTCCTGGGTCACTCCTCACGTCCTTTGTCCTTTGGGGCTGCCTGAGGTGCCATCCCCACCGCGGCCCTCACTGCTGTCCTCGCCCCTCGCGGAAAGGCTCCCTGGGCAGCCGCCCCCTCTCTCACCCCATCGTGTTGAAGTCGTCACTGGGGGGCACGTAGTCCTCATCGTCGCTGGTCAGGCCCAGCTCACTCCCGTAGCACTGGTGGACGAAGTGCCAGAGCTCCTTGGGGCACAGTGGCTGCAGGGACAACAGGGACACTGGTGCTGCCTCCTGGGACCCTCCCCACGGAGGCTCCGAGTGAGCTGGTCTCTGAGGGCTCCCCCTGGCTGGACCGAGAGAGCCAGGCCTCCATGTCCACCTCGGGCACCTCCCCGGCCCTCCTCAACGGATCTCAAGACCCCGCTCTTCTGCCCAAGACGATGTCTTTTATCACAGCCGGGACTGGGCCTGTTCACACAACTCTGGTCCACAGGGACCACGGCCCATGGGGACGGTCACTGTCCGCTCTCGGCTCCTCTGGAGGAGGCCCATCGTTACACAATGAACTGGGGTCCCTGTGGGCCAGGGTGACCACAGGGCTTCTGATCTGGACGTGGGATGCACGGCAGAGACCCTCTCAGCCAGCCTCCCTGACGCTGCAGAAATCTCCTGCACTGACAGCGCCGGGCACACCCTGCAGGGCCACACCCGAGAACCAGGCCGCCTCAGAGGTGGCCCTGTGGGGCGGGCAGCTCCTGTGGCCAGAAAGAAGCCACTGGAGGCTTCTCGGAGTTTAAGGGGCCCCAAAGGTTGCTGCCCTCTCCTGGCCACCTCAATCCTCCCTTCTTTATTCTTCAGTAGAACCCGTTTGCCCTCAGCCCCAGGTACCAGTTCCAGTTTTTCTATTTCTCTGGGTGTCTTCATTTCCTCCTCAAAAGCACGATCCTAAGAAAAGTTAGTGCTCATGAGGTTCAAAGATTTGGGAAAGAGGCAACCGATTTTCAAAGAACTAAGATCAGAGGTGGAGACCATGGATGCGCCTGGGGTTGGGAGGAGGGGGAGAAGGTGGTGGGCAAAAGTCTATGAAAAAGGAGGGCAAGATCGCTAAGAAAAACAGAAGCAGTCAACATCACTAAAAACTATTCAATTACTCAAACTAGCCAATCCCAAGTCTGCTTGGCCGGCCTACCCTGCCTCACCCATTCCTTCCCGGGAAAGCCTCAGAGGCTCTGCCCACGCTTCCTGTGCTCTCTGCCTTGCGCTCCCCCCCCCCCCTTCCGTGGCCTCGCCTGGGCCTGGCGTGATGCGCCTCTGCTTCCAGAGGCGAACTTACAGCACGTTTCCCACCAATGATGTGATAAAGAACCCGAGTGCTCCTCAAGGCAGAGTTTAAGAAGCTGGGGCTGTGAGGGTGCCTGAGCCAGGGGTCTAGAGACCTGCCCAGGACGACACAGGTAGGGCTCTCTCTAAGCTGCAGGGTAGAGGCGTGTGTGTGTGTGTGTGTGTGTGTGTGTGTGTGCGCGCGCGCGCGCGCGCGCGCGC
>JAWPEG010000010.1:2822889-2845640 GCA_035771395.1 Myotis vivesi | reverse complement strand
GCCTGGGCCTGGCGTGATGCGCCTCTGCTTCCAGAGGCGAACTTACAGCACGTTTCCCACCAATGATGTGATAAAGAACCCGAGTGCTCCTCAAGGCAGAGTTTAAGAAGCTGGGGCTGTGAGGGTGCCTGAGCCAGGGGTCTAGAGACCTGCCCAGGACGACACAGGTAGGGCTCTCTCTAAGCTGCAGGGTAGAGGCGTGTGTGTGTGTGTGTGTGTGTGTGTGTGTGTGCGCGCGCGCGCGCTCGCGCGCGCAGGGGGTGGGGGGTGGGGGGGAGGGGGAGGTGGGGGGGAGGGGCACAGCTCTGTGCTGGCTCTCACAGCGCCAGAGGGAGGCCTTCTCCTTTACCTGGGCCTCCTCCTCCTCTCTCTGGCCTTATGTCTACCATTAATCCTGCCTGGGCCACATCTACCTCTCTGCCCTTCTTAACAATTCGCCTCCTCCATGCAGCCTTCCCTGGCCAGCTCCACAGGGCTCAGCTTGTCTGCCACCTCACAGGCTCAGGTCCCGCCCAGGCTCCCCAGGCTCTGCCTCCCAACCCCCTGCGCTTTCCCAGCGGCTGCGTGGCCTGACGCGCTTCTGCCCTGGGGGCAGATGTGTAAGTATAAAACTCAGAGTCACTTCCACGTGTCTGTGCCTTATCACACCCGACAGGAACAAATTCCGGAGGGCCCTGGCCAGGCAGCAGGCCCTGGGAGGCAGGCGACTTCCCGGACTCAGGTGACATCACCTGTGAGCACGTCTGGGGGACTTCCCGGACCACAAGGAAACCTGGGCCTCTGGGAGCGGCCAGCGCCCCGGTAAAGAGCAGCCCCTCCACAGGGCCCACGCCGAGGGGGAGGACATGCTAGTGGGAGCGGGTCCTGGGCTCAGGGCGGGGCTGGGCAGTGCTCACCTTCTCGAGGAGCGCGTTCTGCCACAGCCGGAACATCATCATGTACGTCCTGTCCCGGGCCCCGAACGAAGTGAAGAAGTGCTGGATGCAAGGAAAGGGCAGAAACGTGAGTGAAGATTCCCGCACCACAGGGACGAAGACAGGCTGCTCCTTCCTCTGAGAGAGCCACCGGTTCCGGCCTCAGCTACGGCTCTCAGGCCCTCGATCCTGGCCCCCACTGTCCCCGAGGCCTTCAGGTCACCCGCTCCTCTCATCTCCCCCTTCCTGTTCGAAGCTCTCATCTCCACGGAACACTTGCTTCCCTTACCAGCTGGACTGGGCGAGGGGAGCTGTGAACTAGCCTAAAGGGGAAGGGAAGACAATCCCCCCGTTTCATTCAGTCACTCAACAGGGCGTTCAGGGTGAGCATGTGCCCGGCACCATCCCACACGCTTGGGGAACGACAGCAAACAACACGGGAGGAGACTCCTTCTCTCATGGAGCGTAGGCATCAGCGGGACCCTTATGACACGCAGGAAGCCAGACAAAACCAGATTTGTCTGAACACAGTGTAGGTGCCTCACAGATGTTGCTTTATTTACACCATGCAAAGGCCTTGGGAAATAAACCTAAGTGCTAATCTACATATATAAAAGGCTAAGCAACCATCTGAACGGTAGCTATGACGCACAATGACCGCCAGGGGCCAGACGCTCAATGCAGGAGCTGCCGAGCTGCGGTGACTTGGCAGCGGTGGTTCTCGGGTTACGCACCTGGAACCAGAGAGGAGGGAGCCCGATTCTGAGTGCGTCACCAGAGAACTGCCCTCTCACACTCTGGGATTCCTTAGGGGATGACGGAGAGCTGGTTTCGGCCCAATCCCCGCAGGCCAGGCTGAGGGACCCGCTCACTCCACAGATGCCCTATGAGCTGCAGCGCCTCCCCAGGTGGGACTGGCCGGGGAGGGACTGCGGAAGGTTGGCTCCAGGGCGTGTCCGGCCTTTCTCACCCAGTCCTGCCCCGCCAGCCACCCTCTAATTAATTTCCTTTCCATGTGCCCGAATCTGTGCACCGGGGCACTAGTACCTAATAAAGAGAAACGGCTGTGAAGCTGGGTGACGTGCCAGAAACAGAATTCGCACCAACAGCTACCTGACCCTGACCTGCCCTGTGATGGGCAGGAACCGAGTCCACCCCCGCCCCCGAAGGCGGTAGTCACCGTCCTAGTACTTCTCTGCCCTAAGTTTCATCTTCCATGTTTCCCCGCACCACAGGACAATTCCTTTCCATCAGACTCCTCGTGCCCTTGGGAGCTCTGCTGATACACAATGACAACTGACATTTGCATTACGCTTTGCAACTTAGTGTTTTCAAATGTGTGATGTCCTTTCAAGACTCTGTATCTAAAATGGTCCTGCCGGCTCCTTTTACACCCGAGAATGCCGAGGCTACAGGGCTACACATCTGCCTACGGTTGCAGGACTTGAACTCAGGCTTCCTGGCTCCAGGTGCAGTGTCCTGGCCCTCCTTCCTCAGCCTCCTAAACGCCCTGCCCCCCTGGAGGCAGTTCTCCAACCGCATCCCTCCCCGCCTCACACCCCAACCCGCAGCCTCCCCATCAATGCAGCTGAAGGGCAGAAACACAGAAGCTGGGGGCTGGGGCTTAGGGAGGGGAGTCAAGTCCGAGGTGAGACTCCACTTACCTTTTCTGAGTCAGTGCAAACTTGGATGGCATTGGGGATGAGGCGAGCTGTCTTCTCTTTAGTCATGGAGCAGATGTCCTTTAAACGGACAGTCAGCTGGCATTCCCACAGGGACAGACAACCGAGAACAAGCAGAGAGGCATTAAGACAGGGAAGGGTGTTCACCCGGCACCCGCTCAGACAGAAGAAACGGACCCGTCTCCGTTTCTAAACCTCCTCAGAGGTCATCTGGTGTAGCCCCTGCGTTCAGAGGCCACAGGGCGAGGTGGGGGCCACGCCTTGCCCAGAGCCCCAGGGGCCTGGACTCTCGGTCCAGGGACCTTTGCTTCTCCTGCTCACAGCCTGACAAATGTGCTGGTGCCAGCACGGTGCCGCTCAGACACAGAGCATGGCACCGCGAAGACCATACACGTCAGCTAGTTTATTTTTTGAAATTATTATTATTTTTAAATATATTTTTATTGATTTTTTACAGAGAGGAAGGGAGAGGGATAGAGAGTTAGAAACATCGATGAGAGAGAGACATCGATCAGCTGCCTTCTGCACACGCCCCACTGGGGATGTGCCCGCAACTAAGGTACATGCCTTGACTGGAATCAAACCTGGGACCCTTCAGTCCGCAGGCCGATGCTCTATCCACTGAGCCAAACCAGTTAGGGCCAAGTCAGCTGGTTTATCTTTTCCCATCTTATTTTACAAGTGAGGAGAGAGAGGCAAAGGAAGAGTAAAGGACGCGCCTAAAACCACACGGCTAATTAGTAGCGGAATCCAGAAAGTGCGCAAGCCAGTTCCGGGGCCCAAGGCCAAAGCCCCTTTACCCCACTCGTCTGCCTTTGCAATGACTATTGCCAAATCCTCTCAACACTCTTTTCCACACCCAAGAGGGTAGGAGGGGAGAGATTTGGCCTTGAAGACTCCGGCCCGTGCTTTGTTAGTTGCACGCGGCTGGGCAGAACATCAGGCCACAGAGGGACGAGTGGGGGCCGCTCGCTGAGCCCAGCCCAGCCCAGGGGACCTCCCGCGGGAGCAGGCCGGTCTTTACCAGAGTTTCCCAGCGAAAGATGTTGCTGTAGAAGCAGATCCAGTTTTCCGAGAGGTAGAGTCGGCCCTGAAGGAGAATGTCTCTTTGGAGTGCACAGGAGTAGTCTGTGGGGGGAGGGGGGCTCAGATTCCGGAAGCACTTCCCATGACCACCTGCCCTCCCCGCACGGGGGGCGGGCACCTGCCTACACTGACCAGGTCTGAACTAGTGCCAAGGAGCCCCTGGCATCTCATCCTCGGGAAAAGGAGGCCGTGAGACACACCACTGCCTGCAGGCAGAGGAACGGCTGGCATGAGAGGCGGCAGAAAGGCCTATTCATCCCCGAATGCCCCACTCCAACCCACAAGTACCCACCCTTCTCCGCCGACCATCTGCAGGGTGAGGGTGGGAGCGACTCCTCCAGGTCGGCTCTCTCTGAGGCACCACCGCGGTGCTCAGCCCGGGGCCCGCGCTCTGGGCACCCCTCTCCCTGTTCCCAGACAGCCTTTCTCACCGGCCTTGGCTCTTACTTGGGAATCTCTAGGCAGAAGCAGCCGTGTGAGGTCCCAGAGCTCCCAGACTTCCTTCCTGGCCTCCCTTCCACCCCCAACCCAGTCACCCGCTCACCCACAATGAGGCGCTCCGAGTCTGGAAGCTGCTTAAAGAGCTTTCTGAAGTCTTCATTTCTCTGCTTGTAAGTGGGGCTTAACACCTGCACGACAACGGCCGAGGTCAGGGGGTGCTCCCAGCTCTGTGGGGTGGGGAGGAAGGGGCAGGAGGAGCACCTGCTGGCGTGTTCTAAAGGCACAGCGAGGCTCTGCTGTCCCACGGGCCCAGGCAGCCAGGGCAGGCAGAGGGCATGGCGCGGCGGGGACGTCGCGGGGAGAGAACGGTGCTGTGAGAGGCTCTGAGTCCCGTGTCCGTCAGTGAGAAAGTCAAATGCCCCGAGCAGGGCCCACGTTACAGCCAGAGACACAGGCAGAGGGCGGCCGCCGGGGAGCTCCTCTGCCTCAGCAGCAGGAAGCAGCAGCCTGGGCGCCCTGTCCCCCCACAGGACTCAGTGCCACGTGCCCATCGCCCGCCTTAGAAGTTGCCGCGACTGACAGTGGGAACTCACTGTGCGTGACACTCATGATGGAAAAACATCCTCACACATGAGACCCACACAGTGTCACAGGCCAGTGTTTTCTCAGGGACTCGCACTTTTACAGACTGTTAGCAAACCACTCACAGGACGAGCAGCTGGGCACACAGTAGAGACTTCAGAAGGAATTAGAAGCACCTAGAGCAGCGGTTCTCAACCTGTGGGTCGCGACCCCTTTGGGGGTCGAACGACCCTTTCACAGGGGTCGCCTAAGACCATCGGAAAACACATATATAATTACATATTGTTTTTGTGATTAATCACTATGCTTTAATTATGTTCAATTTGTAACAATGAAAATACATCCTGCATGTCAGATATTTACATGACGATTCATAACAGTAGCAACATTACAGTTATGAAGTAGCAACGAAAATAATTTTATGGTTGGGGGTCACCACAACATGAGGAGCTGTATTAAAGGGTCGCGGCACTAGGAAGGTTGAGAGCCACTGGTCTAGAGGCACCTGAGCTCAGCCCGCACCATCCTTCACAAGATTAGCGAACCCAGCACTTACATGACCCACGAGGAAGCTGAGGCGAAAGCAGCTCCCCCGTCCACCTGGGCCCGATCTCTCGATTCCTGGTCTAGCGCTCACCTCCTCCCACCACTGTGCCTCCAGCCGCCCCTGTGCCCACCTAGCTTTTCGGTGCCTCAGTGCAGACTCATACCCATAAATTGCCCTAGCAAATCCTCCTTGGAAATACCATGTTCCCCGTGAATAAACGAAAACCCTGCTCTAAGCTCACGATCTTAAAAAAGGAAAAGGAATGTGCCCTGGAGATGGAAGGCACCAGTGATGGCCGTAAAGCCCTGGTGCAGGGAGAGCCAGGCATGGCAGCGGGAGCGCGGCACGCCGCCGGGCACACTGCGGCCCGCTGTGCAGGACACACGCGTGCAGTCAGACCGTCTGGTGACGGGGGAGCTGGGTCTAGGCCAGTGATGGCGAACCTTTTGAGCTCGGCCTGTCAGCATTTTGAAAAACCCTAACTTAACTCTGGTGCCGTGTCACATATAGAAATTTTTTGATATTTGCAACCATAGTAAAACAAAGACTTATATTTTTGATATTTATTCTATATATTTAAATGCCATTTAATAAAGAAAAATCAACCAAAAAAATGAGTTCGAGTGTCACCTCTGACACGCGTGTCATAGGTTCGCCATCACTGGTCTAGGCCATTCCCACTTTCTGGCCCATTTTTCTAGGAACCCAATGGCATATAGCTGTTGCGATAGTGGCATGGGCTCTGGACTATTCATTTTTTTCTTTCTGCAAAGCTGGGTGCCCGCGAGGAAGCTGAGGCTGTGGCCTGACCACAGCCAGAGGCTCCCTGGCCGCCTGAGCCAGGGGCCGAGCGGCTCCTGCGCCGGGGGACAGGCGCACTCCAGGGAGCAGAGAGAATAGACATCATGGCTTCAGTTCAGGGAGGTTTTCCGGAAGAGAGGATCCGGATGCTGTCCACTGCTCGGTCTGTTCGCATGGATTTTAAACTGGTTTGTCTTGCTTAGAACATGAGCTGCCCTGGTCAGAGTGGACACCCTGCTACCGACCGCACAGATCCCAAACTGAAAATCACCTGCCAGGTGCTTGAGCCAAGTGTCGGGGCCACTGGGCGTGAGTGCCCGGAAGCAGCCACTCCCGTGCCTTCTGGGCGAGACAAGACCCCAAAACCCCACATGCCCCGGCCAGATGTTACTGCCAGATGCCGAGGCATCCAATCCCAACGCCTCTGGCCGCACCGAGCAGAGTCCACACGGACCCCTTGCTGACCACCACCGAGTTCCTCATCACGTGTACGTGGCCCCCAGAGCCCCATCAAGCTAACGTGTGGTGAGCCATTTCCACACGCCAAGCGCTGTCAGAACCTCCACCCACAGCATTTCACTTGCCCGCGGGGTGTTTATTACCCCATTTTACACATGGGGAAGCCGAGGCACAAAGAAGTGAGCCACTTGCCCGAAGAACGTGGTCACTGAGTGAGCGTGTGGCCTGAGCCACGGCGGCCTGAGTCACGCTGCCATCTGAGCCAACCCCACCTGGCCTCGGGGTCGCTGTGCTGAGTAAACAGCAGACGCCCATCAGAACTCGCTTGTGGGGATGCGATGTCCACCTACTTTGTGCTGCCCAACAGCCTTCCATGCCCACAGGCGGGTCGTTTTAGGGGGTAGACGATCTAACCCAACCCGCCTATCACCGCCGAGGAAGCTAAGGCCCGGACTGGCCTCTGCTCTCCCCCGCGGCCCTGCACCCAGCATGAAACTTCACAAGCGAGAGGTGGTCAGCACAGTCCCTGGGATGGGCAGACGGGCCAACAGGCGGACAGGCCCGCCTCCCAGGCCGAGTCCGTGTCAACCACTCAGCTCCCACCGTGTGGCGGCCTCCTTGTTAAGGGTGACCCAGAGGGCTATGGTTCTGCAAGATGAAAGCTTTGGAAAATGGTCGTACAACAATGTGGACGTACTCAGCACCCCTGCACTGAGTGCTTAGAAGCACATAAGGGGTGTATGTTCCGTGCAGCGCAGCCCCAACATCAGCCCGAGGACGAGCCTCCTGGTCGGCCCCACCCCTCGGGTGGAACTGGACATAGGCGTCCCGGAGCCGCAAGTCCTCCTGATGCTCCTTCCGCACTGACCTGTCACCCCGCTGCTCTCGTGCCCAGTGGGAGCTCCGGGGGAGGGAGTGCGGGCAGGCTGCCAGTCCCCGCTCCTCGCCTTGGAGCAGAGCTGGGGAAAGGAGGCCGGACCCGGCCTGACCTCTGAGGGCCCCAGGCCGCTTGTACAGAAGCTCCCTCACCCAGGCTTGCAGGTAACGCCCGATTCTCCGGGCTGTAGGCTGGGTGTGGGCCAGCCCTCGCCCCTCAAGCCTCGAGCGCAGACACGGCCGGCGGCCACCACAGGCCCCTCGGACACCGGAGAACCCCCCCTCTATGCTCTGAAAGCCATCTCCTGAGGGCAAGGCTCGCCTACGTTAACAGCACACTCTGGTTCCGGGGCTGTCAGGTCTGGAGCCCTCGGGGAGCAGGGCTGAGGGGGTGACGGGCGGGCAGAACGGCCACACAGACAGAGAGAAAGGGGGTGACACTCACGGCTGGGATTTCCTCAGATCCACGCCGGCCACGGGGCTCCGTGTAGGCAGGCCCCTCGGTCACCTTCGGCGAGTCCCACCACGAGGGCTGGCGGCCCTGCTCCAGCAGGAGGCTCCAGAGGACCCCACATTCCGTCAAAGATTCCATTGCTCCCCAGGCGACCCTCTCCTCCGAGTCCCCTCGGGCTGGACCCAGCTGGGCCCGCTGGGCCGACCACGGACGAGCAGCCTCGGCTCCGCGCCCCTGACTGGCCTCCTGGCCTCTCCGGGCTCCGTTCCCAGCACAGACTTCACCCGCGGAGGGTGTGGTCAGCAAGCTTCTCGGGACGGGACGGGCTTGCTGGCCAGTCGCCCACGGCCGGTGACAGAGGGGAGGTTGTGGAGCCCCTCGCCCGGTCCGTGCGCACAGCCACTCCCAGGTGCCAGCTGAGCCGGGAGTGGCCGCCAACACTGCAGGTACACGGAGCAGCGAGGGCTGAACGCAGGCCCCGGGGGACAGCCAGCTGCACGGGAAGGAGGTGCCCCCAGCTGAGCACAGAGAGCGGCCGCTGGCTACTCAGACAGAGTGGCTCACGCCGCGCTGCTCCAGGGCAGGCACCAACGCTCAGCTCTGCGCCCGTCTGCCCCGCACACCGCCCAGCCCAGCCCTGTGTGCCACCTCCACTCCGGACGACACCGTGACTCACGGCCCCCACCCAGGTGGAGCGGCCACGGAGGGCTGTGGCCACAGCGCCGCTCCCCCACCCCACCACCACCCCTTCCCTCCCAGCCGCCCTCCTCTGGGCTGGCCAGCAGGGTGGGGGCCGGCAGGGCGGTGGCGGGCAGGGCCAGAGCCTACACTGCTTCAAGTACAGGACTGGTGATGGCACTGGCCAACGTCCTCCAGTAACCCTGCGCCTGGCCTCCCTGCAGATGTTTCCTGCGAAGGAAAGTAGCCACCAGGCGCCAAGTGGGGGAGTGGGGAGGAGGGGCAGGGGCAGGACTGTGGTCATGAAACCCGATACTCAGCCAGGGCCTTCTTGGAGGCCCCTCTCCTCCCACTGACCCATTGTGTCCTCCCGTCCCTGCAACAGCAGCAACAGGTCTGGAGGGGTGATCGTCTCACAGCAGACACGCTGACGGGAGAAGCTGGACAGATGGCCCAGGGACCCTGCCCTGGGGCCGGCCCGGCCAGATTTCCCAGGAGGCTCAGACCGCAGGGCCCAGCAGCTGCTCAGAACAGAGACTGTGGCTCAGGTCAAAGGGGCCAGCCCCACGCAGGGACGCTGAGGACCGGGGAGGACGGAGCCACGCGAGGAGGGCGTGGGGCTCCGGGAGCAGCTGGGCAGGAAGCAGACAGCGCTGGGCTGGGAAGGCGTGGATGCCCAGGAGAGGCAGCCCTCCCGGCTGTGCCCACTCTAAGGAGGCTCGAGCCTGCATGATGGCGAGCGCTGTGCCTGGGACAGCACGGACAGCACGGACAGCAGTGCCAAGTGACCTAATGTACCGAAAGGTCGAGTCTCGACTCCCACCCCCGACGATGCTGACCAGAGGAGCCCAGGCCTCCCAGGGAAATGGTGTTGGAGAAAGTGGAGGAAAAGTCTGAGTCCTTCCGACTCCTCATGCACACGCAGGGCACAGCCTCCCTGCAGCCGCCCCCACGCCACCTTCTCCAGGAAGGACCTGCTCTACGTCGTTCACATCCCCGCATGCTGGGTTTCCCATGCCAGCTGCTCGAAACCCTTCACCAAGTGAGGCGTTCCTCCCTCGCCTCGAAAACCGTCCCCTTCACACGGCACTGTGTGCACGCGTCCGCACAGCCCCCAGTTCTATCCAGTGTTCTAGGGTCAGCCCCCCCAACATTCTCCCAGCCCCGCGTCTGAGCTGCCCTGAGCCCGTGTCAGCCAGTCCTCAGCAGCCACAGGGGAACTCAGCACTTCCGTGTCCTCGCCTGAACATGCCTCTGTCCCGGCCACCCAGACCCAGGCCCACAGGGCTGGTCCGCACAGGACTCCCTGCAAACACATGGGCACAGCTGCGGGCCCAGCATGGAGGATTGTGGGCCTGCGCTGGGAGGAGCAGGTCGGGGCGCGCAGAAAGCTGGGGCCGGGGATGCGTCCCTGTGTGGGCCTTGGGCTCCCACACCCCGCAGCCGCCCGGCCAGGTCTGGGGGGAGGGAATCGGCTGAGCTAAACATTAACTCCAGGGCAAACACTGGGAGCTGGGACCAAGTGGTGCGCCGTCCCAGGACTCCAGGGCAAACACTGGGAGCTGGGACCAAGTGGTACGCCCTCCCCTCCTGGGACGGCGCTCCCGGGTGCAGCCGGGGGAAGGGGGAGGAGCCCAGGAGGAAAACAGGTGGACGTGGCCGAACACTGGCCTTGTCTAGGAAGAAACCAATTAAGACCCTGACCCTCAAGGAAACCTGGCCCCCAACTAAAACCGGGCGGGCGGGCGGGCGGGAGGAGCCAGGGCCCTGACTGATAGGGAAAGGAGAGCGGGTGGGCAGGGGGGTGATGTAGGCAGGGGCGGAGGGAAGGAGGCTGAGGAACAGGGGGAGGAACGGGCAGGGCCGTCAGCCCCGGGGGTAACAGCGGCCCCTTCCTGTGCTCCCACCTCACGGCCCCCAACTCCACCCCCATGCATACTTCATCCCACAGAGCGTTGCTCTGTCTTCTACGTGCCGGACGTGCCTGGCCTTCCCTGGACAGGCCTTCTCGCCACCCAGAAGCCAGCCTCTGACCCTCACCAGGGCACCAGGCAACAGGCTGTAAGTCTGGGGCAGCGGCCAGCGTCTGGGCGCCTGTTCTCTGCCTCAAACATGCTCCTTCGGTGGGTTGCCGAGCAGAGGACTGACCCCAGGAGAGAGGCAGGCAGCTGAGGACATCACCTCTGCCACCCGAGGAAAGGACGTGGCACCTCGATGCGCCCACTGCGCCAGCAGAGCCGCAGGCTCGGCCCCCAGCCCCTGCTGACACTCACGCCTGCTTCTGCGTACCCGTCTCAGGCCTACGGGGCTGCGCCTCCCAAGCTGGGCCTCCATGAATGAGACTGGACGGTCAGGTGGGGGGAGTACATGTCACTGGCCCCGGGGGGCTTGGGACGACCTTCCACCTCCCTCTAGACCTGAACAGCCCAGCTGGGGAGAAGCCACTTCCACGCCTCAGCCTTCCCACTGGCCCTGAGCCCAGACACTCCCCATCGGGGTCCACTCTGTAGGCCGAGGGGCTTTCTCATCCTGGCTAAATAGATAAAGCAAAATGCAGAAGAGAGACAGACGAGGGAGGTGCTAAGGGGTGGCAGGGGTGCTGGGCGCGTCTCACATCAGACCCACATCTCGTGGCCTGAGATGTCCCCACGACGGTCAGCAGCCTGCGTGACTCCCACTGTCCTGGACCCGGACAGCATGTCTGTCTGTCCTGGACCCAGCCAGTGTGTCTGTCCTGGACCTGGCCAGGCGTTCATGTCCCTGGAGGGGACTGCAGAGCCTCTGCCGGGTGCAGGACCGGCCTCAGGCAGCGGAGGTGGCGATACGGCGGGGCCAGGGAGATTATAAAGAGGCCTGTCCTTCCCAGAGGTCAGAGGTCAGAGCCCGGCATCGGGCAACCCAGGGGCTGGGAAAAGGGCCGAGCAGACCAAGGGGAAACAGGACCAGGTCAAAGCCACAGGCAGGGCAAGGGCCTGCCCACCCATGACGGACAGCTGGGAGGCTGCTCTGCAGGCGAGGGGCGGGCTGACCTGGGGCTTCCGGGTGGGGGTTGCACACAACACACAGACACGCGTGATGTGTGTGATGCACCGCACGAGCTCGATGTCAAGCGGCCGAGGGCGCGTTCTCTGGGGGCGGGGGCGCGTTCTCCAGGGGAGGGGGCACGTCTGGGGAGGTGGAGCTCCAGGCGCAGGGATGCAGGTGGCTCTGGAAACAGCCAGGTCGGAGCTTCCTGGTTGCACGGGGCAGTCAGGCCAGGGAGCAGCCCAAGGCGCACTGGTGCTGTCCGAGGGGCGTGTGGGGTGACGCCTGCTGTGGGGCCCGACACCCCGAAGTGGGCAAGCCCAGCCAGAGCCTTGGTCTCGTGCTCAGAAGGGGCAGGGCTTTAATGGCAGGAGGGCCGGAGGGTCCTGGGTTACTTGAAGCTGGGCTCTCCCCACTGCGGCAGCTGCTGGTCACTCTTTAGATGTCAAACATGAAAAACAAAACTACGCCAGACACAGCTCCTGGAGCCTGCAGCTCGGCCAGCGGCCAGTGGGAGGTCCCTGACTCAGCTTCTGCCTGCCTCCCAGTGTCTCTACCCGCTATTCTGTCTCCCTCCACCACGTCCTCCGCTCAGCTCCCGGCTCAGCCTCTTGGGAGTTCAGCAGCCCCAGGGGCACATCTGCCTGGCGCCCTTCCATGGGGGGCAGAGGAAGAGGGAGCATCGCAGATGGTCCAGAACACCTGCCCACTGAGAATCTGGAAGGCCCTCCTGTGACAGCCTGAGCCGGGAGGGGAGGCAGCAGCGGGTCGCTGCCCCCGGCTCAGCCGTCCCTGTGCACGGGGCCTGAGGGGATGAGCAGTGATGGATGGAGAGTTCACCATGAGCCTGTCATTCACTGGGGGTGGGGGCCGGGGGCGGAGGGTGAAAGGAGACGCCTGAGGGTGGACAGAGGGGGAGAAACCTGGGAACCAGTATCCGGGACGGTTCTATAAGGAGGTGCAGTCGTGAAGGCAACGCCTCTGCAGTTGCAGGCTTTGGGATGCGGGCTCCAGCCCGCCCTCCTCTGCTGCCTCTCACCCTCTGCGGCCAGGGCCTCCCAGCCCAAGGCACAGGCACTCTTAGCTGTGTGCACGCACCAGGTCTCAGGGTGGGGCTGAGGGAGGAGAAGCAGGCGAGAAGGCAGAAGGGCAGGGTCATGTAAAGCCAGCTGGGATCAGAGAGCTCGAGGGCCACCAGGAGATGGGAAGTCGGAGGGAAGAGGTAGAACAGGTGGGGGAGGGGGGTCAGCAGAAAAGTGAGATGACACAAAAGCAGAGCGAGGAGAGGAGAGAGCAGAGCAACGGGAGGAGGACCTGCAGGGACCACTGTCCCCAGGTCCCCTCAGGGCACTGATTTTGCAACATGGCTCAGAGGAGGGGAGGATGCTGAGGTCTGCTCAGCCCCGAGAGCGCCCTCCCCCACCTCTCTGCGCTCAGGAGCTTCCCTCTCCTCAGGACAGGAGCTGAGGACAGGAGCTGAGCTCAGGAGCCAAGCAGGGAGGGGGTGCGGGTCCAAGGTGCAGGGTGGGAATGAAGGGATCAAGCTGCTTGTCCCCCCGTCGGCTGCTTGTCCCCCTGTCCCCCTGTCTGCTGCCTCGGCGTCAACTCCCCTCCCAGCAGCACGGCCAGGGCATCTGCCCCCTTTGCGCTGGTTGGGGGAGGGGGGCAGATAACCAATCCATGGAGCCGCCCAGGGATAGGCAGGTCTCGCGTAGCAGCCTGCAGCCCCAGGCTTCCCGACACGTGCCTGACCGGGGGAGGGGGGGGTCATTGAGCTGCGTAGCAGAGCAGCTCCCTCCTCCCTGCACACAGGCGATTCTGGCCCCAGCCCCTGCCTTAACCCCATGCCTCTCCTCCACCCCGTCCCCACCATCCCCTCCAGGGAGCCCTCCCTCCGGCATCTGCAGCCACCTGTCCCACACCTCAACCTGCCGAACAGAGCCTGGGTGGGGACCAGGGATGGATGGCATCCTGACCTGGTAGGACAGGTGTGGGGACGGCGGGCTCGGCGGTGACACAGGTGCCTGAGCCAGGCAGGCCAGGCCGTGGTTGCAGGCCGCCACCCCTGCCTGGGCAGCCCAGGGGCGGAGCACAGCCCGAGGGCCCGCTGAGACCAGCCAGGGGCTCCTCAGGGCACCTCAGCGCCCCGCGCCTGTCCATCGGCCTAGGGCCGTGGCCTTTTGCAGGGCACGCGTGCTCCAGCTTCTGGGCGTGGAGCAGCTGGTGGGCACCCACGGACACCCAGGCTGCACCCCAGCCCCCAGCACAGCGGATGCCTCCTGGGAGGGGCACACCTCTGGGTGTCAGAGGTGTGCTGGGGGGGGGAGGGGGCAGGAGTTTAAACCCTTTCATGCCACAGTCTCTCTACCACTGGGGGGCGCGTTCTGGCTGCATTTCTCCCAGCTCCACGGCCTACGTTCTGATTCCAGAAGTCTGTCTGGTCTTCCCGACTGGCCTCCAATAAGTCCAGAGGAGCCTTGCCCAGGCAGCTAGGCAAGGACGGGGTCCACGCTCCTTGGTCTCCTTGGCACACGCTCCCCGCCCCTCAGCCCAGTGCGACCCGGCCACCGAGACCACTGCAGCTGGGCTGGTGGAGGGCTGTCCGGGAAGAGGCCCACCCCCCTCGCCCCTCAGCGTGCTGCAGGCCTCAGGCCGCCCAGCTGCTCTCTATCCCCATCCCCATCCACGTCCACATCCATGTCCACGTCCACGTCCATGCTCACGTCCTCCCCGCCCCACATGCACCGATAAGAAGAGAAGCGGGTACTTACATTATACCAGCTCTGGCTTTTCTGAAAGAACAAAACAGAAGAGAAGGTACGTTAGTCAGGGGAGGTGGTGGCATAGCCGGGGCATTCCTGGCTGCAGAGGGAAGGCTACACAGACAGCAGCGCGGGCGAGGGCGGGGCCCAATGCAGCTGCAGGTTCCCGTGGCTGCAGGAGGGGCCCCCCCTCGCAGCCCATGCTGGTGGCTCCGCGCGGGGGACAGGCAGTGGCAGCACCAGCCAGAGCTCAGCTGGGGGAGTCGACCTCATCAAAGATTCTGATGGGGAAGGGATGCGTGCAGGCATCGGACACCGTCCCCAAGGGCCCTGACCAGAAGCAGAGCGCAGTGGAGCCCCACCGCCTTCCGCCAGGCCAGCCTTCTGGGGCAGGACAGGATGCTTCCGTGCAAGGGACGCGAGGGGCCACCTAGAAACTCCTTCCCGCTGCGCTGTCAGCGAGCAGACGAGGCCGCTTTGCTCCCGCTCCGCAGCAGGCTGGGCCTCGCCGGTGCAGCAGGAGCAAGGCTAGAGCACGTCCCTGCTACCCGGCCCCCCAGCCTAGTGGGGCCATAACTCAACACCAACAAGCCCAGTCCCGCACCAGCTCCAGGATTCAGGCGCTCTCCATGCCCCGCCTGGGCCAAGGGGCTCATCCTCGGGGCAGCGGGAGGTTCTCCGGGGGAGGAGGGGGGCTAAGCTGCCCTGTCTGCCTCTGAGCTCGAAGGCTGGGGTCCTTCACGCACACCCCCCGGGGGGACAGCAGAGAACACACATGCACACGGCATGCACCTGCCCGGGCCTCGTCCTCCGAGGCTGACCCTGCACTGAGACTGGCACTGGGGTGCTTCCAGGTTTAGAAAGCTCGCCCGGGTGTAACTCAGGTGAAGAGCCACCGGGGAGAGGGGAGCGTCTTCACTGTGCGCAGAGGTCGGCCCCTGGGCACAATGAACACCTCTGTCCCCCTCCTGGGCCTCAAGGGCCCAACCGTCTAAGGGAAGAGGGTGTGTGCCTGGGGGTGCAGGGCGGGTGTGTGCCTGTGGTGAGGACAGCAGGGTCCCGTGACCTCCTGTGGCCACCAGCTCTCCCACCAGAAGAGTCTGCAGACTCGCCACCTCCACTTGGAAGGGGCGCATGTGAGCAGAGGGACAGGGGTGGGTGGTGCCGCCCGATGGGTTTGTTTCAGCCTCACACTGATCCCAGTGGCCAGGATGCGGCCAGAGGAGCAGAGGGCACGGCAGGCCCTCACCCTCTGCAGGGTGCTTGCCAAGGCCACTCCCAGACAAAGGCTGTCACCTCGGCCCATGGGGAAGTCACGGGCCCCCACCATGGCCTCGTCTCCTCCTCCTCTCCCCCTCCTCCGAGGCCTTGGCAGGTCAAGGAGCCAAATCAGAACATCCGAAACCACCTGTCATCCCTGCGGACTTGCGGCCACTGGGGGCCCGGCCCTGGGACTGGAAGTCAGCCCGTCAGCGTGTCAGCACCGGGCCATGTAGTCCTGGTCCTGCCTGCGCCCAGGGCATGAGGCTGGGCAGATCCGCAGTAAAAACACACGTCCCAGCCGGGGAGGCGAGCCCTGGGAGCTGCAGCCTCGACGGCCAGTTTGCCTGCATTTCATCACGCCCAAGCCAGGTCACCAGATCCCGCCTCGCAGCCGAGAACACTGCCATGGCCCCAGCTCACCCCGTCCTCCTGCGTGTAAGACCTGGGAGGAGTTCGCAGCAGGGCCGCGGGCTGGGTGGGCACCAACACCCTTTCTGGCCGCTGCTGTGCGTTCCTCCTCCTCCGGTGAGGGAAGCAGGACAACATTCTCTCTTCCTGTCCTGCCACCCAATGCCTGTCCCTTCCGAGCCTTGACAACAGAGGTCCCCGGGGGCCGCGGCCGCAGCCAGGGGCCCTGCCTCCTCGCTGCCTGCTGTGGTCCTTCGTGGGGAACATCTGCTCTTTGAAGGGAGTGAAGGACGTGTTCTCAGGTAGGGACATGTGAGATGCACCATCAAAAGCAAGAGTTCTGTCTTGCCTCTCAGTGTGAGCTGACCCCCATCAGCTGCTTCTGAGCAGCTCCTCCCTGGCCACTGAGGCGCCCGGGGAAATGGGGAAATGGGCCCACCCTGTGCCACCCCCACGGAGCCCCTGAGCACCCTGGGCAGGAGTCCCGGACTCTGACCCGCCTCTGACCCCGAGCTCTGCTCTCCAGGACTGAGCCCTGAGGGTGGCCCAGCCTGAGGGGCAGGGAAGCCAGAGGGGCTGCGGGCATCCCCGGACAGGAGGGAGGCTGCCGTGTGTGGGCTCACGGAAATGCCCCTTCTTGGCCAGAGGCTGGGGAGGGGCGGAACCACGCAGCGCGGAGAGGGCTTTGCCGGCGGGTTCTCTGTGGAACAGGCAGAAGGGGGAGGAGGGTCAGGAGAAGTACCCCAGACAGGGCTGCCGGGAGCTGGGGAGCCGGGGAGCCGGGGAGCCAAGGGGCCCACTCGCAGCCCCACCTGGAGTGCAGGTGCCTGGGGCCCCCAAGGCCCTGCAAACAGCCAAGCTGCTCAAACAGCTCCCCTGGGTGGGGCCGGGGCCTGGCCGGTAGGCGTGGGCAGCAGCAGCCCAGGGCTCTGCTCTAACAGCAGTGAGGAGAACAAACAAGTTCTCACTTTGATCAGGTTAAGTCTGTCGCACTGGAAAGGAAACCACAAACAGTAGGAATGAAAAGCAGGGGAAGGAGCCCAGAGACAGGGTCGGCTGAGGCGCCCAGCGCAGGGCGGCGGCTACTCCAGGCCAGGAAGCTGGAGGCACAGGAATGCCGCAGGCGCCTCCTAGTGGCCCCAAGCCAGCACTACAGCGCGAAGCTGGAGGCAGCAGCAGCTCAAGGGTCCTGGGAAGTGGACATGCCCCTGACGCCTGCCACCGGTCAGCCTCATGTGTAGGACAGACTCCAGAGAGGGACACTGCTGACCAGCAGGTCCGGCCCTGCACTGACACGGGCAGGGAGAAATGGAGGCCCCGCACGAGGCCTGGCTCCGGGGCGGGAAGCACTCTCAGTCCTGCCTGGACATGGGGTCATCTCCGTGAGGTGGCTGTGGGCCGGGCGTGGGGCTGGTGGGAAGGCAGTGGCAATAGCTCTGGCTGCTGGGTCCCAGGCGATGGCCACATCTGTCCACCGGAGAGCCGGCTCCCCAAGGGGCCTGTCCCCCCACACAAGCACTCTCCGCTCCTCTCCGCCTCCCCCTGCAGCTCTTCCTCACTCTGGGCTCCAGGTCCCGCCCTGTGCAGAACCGGATTCCTACCAGACCCTGCGGCCACACGCATGTCCCAGAGCTCCCGCTGCTGCCACTGCGCGGTGGGCACGCTCGCCGCGAGTCAGTGTGACTCTAACTGCACTTGGAGGCTGTGGTGCTGGTGGCGATGGCCGTGATGGTGAGAGAACGCGGTGGGGAGGCGGCTATGAAAGCCGGGAACTCAGAGCATCCACGGGGCCAGGCGCTGCCTCAGCCCGGCTCTGCGTCCCTTGTCCCCTCCCTCTGAGGCTCTGTAGGGAAGGGGCAAGACTAACACCCAGTCCACGCTCAGCGTGGGCCCCCCCAGGGCCTCTCCAGAGCTCAGAGTCCAGCCTGGCTCAGGGCCGTTCCCCCACCGGGCGAGAGGGTCAGGAAGCGAGAGCTGCACCCTCGGGGGAAACCTGTGCCGAGGCTGAGGGCAGAGCAGGGATGGAGCACCTGATGCCCACGCGGGGAGCACCTGCCTGCTCCCCGCCCCAGGAGAGGGGCTCAGGAGGGGAGGACAGAGGCCACCGCACAACCCTGTGGCCAGACAAGCCTGCCCCGACCCCTCCCACCAGGGCTGCTCTCAGCCCGCAGGACGCACTGCAGGAGGAGCCTCTCCTGGGCAGGAACAGCATCTGTCCCCTCCCCCAAACCCTGACAGAGCTGAGACCATGACTGTCAGCTTGGCTTTCTCTTCCTCAGGCTCCATCCACCCCCTTCCTCACGGTGTGTCCCCGGCCCTGCCATTCTAGACCCCCGCCGCTCCCCTCCCCTGTGTCCATGGTGCTCGGCCTCTGAGGTCCTGGGCCTGAGCGGACTCCGGCGCCGCCTCCCTGGCCTGCAGAGCCCGCGGGGCCATGCCAACGTCATCCAGCAGCCCCGGTGCCTGCAGAACCCGTGGGGCCATGCCAACGTCATCCAGCAGCCCCAGTGCCGCCCAACCCCGTTTGGTCTGGGAGGAGTTCCCCTCTGACCCTTCCTGTCTCCTAGGAACATGAGCGGGCGTTGGTGGGTGGGGGGTGGAGAGGGTGCTCAGGCGGAGAGCTCCCCGTGGGAGGCGGGGGAAGGAGGTCACTCTCTAGCACCCGGGGCTCATTTGTGGGGACCCGTGACCCTCAGCCGACTCCTCCAGGGATCAGGAATCACCCACCAGAGCAGACCCAGGTGGAGAGAGCCTCCCTCCCCCAAAGACTCCGCTTCCAGGTGGCGGTAAGGGGGCAGGTCCCCAGCCCCAGGCAGTGTTGGGGAGCAGGCAGAGACATGGAGGGCGGGGCGCAGGTCTCTTCGGCTCCAGGTGCAGGGAAACTGGTCCCTCGCCCGCCCTTGGTAATGTTAGGCAGCGGGCAGGCCTCTGGGAAAGGGACCAAGCAAGACACGGGCCAGGACGGGCGGGGGGCAGGGGGCGCAGAGCACTACAGACAAGTGGACGAGGGGGCCACAGACAGACGGGACAGCTTACTTTTGAGAGGCGCCTGTGAGACTAAGGCCGTGCATGCAAAGAAGGGGTATGGCGAGGGGGGAAGAGGAAGAACAAGAAGTCAAAAGCAGCTTCAGGTCCAGGCTGTTCCCGTGCCTCCCGACCCCAGAGCCCCCCCAGGCCTGGGAGCCCAGCTGGGAGGGGCATCTAGACACACACCTCCTGCTCCCCAGGGCTGAGGGGCAGGGACTCTGGGCCCCAGGAGCAGCCCAGGCCCGGGGCTGCCCTCACGCCTGTCCTCGGGCACAGGCTGGTGCTCACGGTGGTGCCCACACCTGGGCGGGGGTGAGGGGTGGGGTGCCTGTCCCATCTTCCCGGACAGATGAGCATCAAACGGATGTCACCAAAGGGAGACAATGTGAGGCCAGGGCGGAGGCTGCAAATAGCATGAGTGCCAACCCATGAACAGGAGGTCAGGGTTTGATTCCTGGTCAGGGCACATGCCCCGGTTTCGGGCTCAATTCCCAGTGTGGGGCCTGCAGGAGGCAGCCGATCCACGATTCTCTATCATTGATGTTTCTATTTCTTTCTCTCTCCCTTCCTCTCTGAAATTAAAAAAAAAAGAAGCTAAACAAAGACCCGTCCTGACTCCCGGAGCCCCCCTCCTCCAAGCCTCCAGGTGTGCGAGGCCCCCCAGCCCCTCCATGGGATGGTGACCAGCCCCAGCCTTCCCTGAGTGCTCAGTGGAGAAGAGGACTGTAAGGAGGGCTCCCTACCTGTCCAACCCTCACCCACTGAGCCAGGGCTCTCTCAGGACACTAGGGTCCCTCAGGAAGGGGTGATCACCTCCCCGTCCCCCAACACCATGCTCCCGCGTGGACAGGGACCCCGGGCTCACCTTGGAGTTCTTGCCGCCTCCACTCCGGCCGGACTGCGAGGAGCAGCTGCGCTGCACACCCTGCTCAGGCGTGGAGGGGGACTTGTCCGAGGAGTGGTCAGAGCCCTTCTCCACCATGGCGTCTGCGTCCGGGCTCTGGGGGGTGGGAGAGCGGGACCGCTTCCGGAGGACAGGGGAGCAGGCTGGCGAGCTGCGGTTGGAGTTACTGGCAGTGCTGCAGGGGCGGGAGGGGGCGAGTGGGGTGGGTGGGGAGGGGAGGGAAGACAGCCGTGAGTGATTGAGTGCCAAGACAGGTACCAAAGCCTGGGGCTGGGAGAGAGGGAGAAAAGGGCCCAGCTACACTCACTGCACCGCAATACTACCGCTGGCCAGCAGAGGGCGGTGGTGTCAATGTGAGATGGAAACAGGAGTAGGAAGTGCCAAATGGACGCTTAGATATCCACCCACCATCCCTCCGCCCATCACCTGTCCGCCCACCTACATGTTGCTAGAGCCCCTACTGTATGACAAGGACTGTCTAGAAAAAAACAGATTTTAAGGGCTGAAGGATCATTAGAGGTCATGTAATACTATTAGCTCATTGACACATGCTGCCAACCCAGTTTTTACATTTTGATTGGGAGATATTTATCCATATAAATAATCCTACTTTTCAAAGCATTCACATACATATTATTTCACTGGGTTCTTAAATCATCCACCGAGGTAGTAGTGAGAAATGCCATAATCCCTGCTTTATTTTATTTTTAAAAATATATTTTTTATTGATTTCAGAGAGGAAGGGAGAGGAAAGAGAGATACAAACATCAACAATGAGACAGAATCCTTGATTGGCTGCCTCCTGTGCGCCCCCTACTGGGGATCGAGCCCACAACCCCAGGCATGTGCCCTTGACCAGAATTGAACCAGGGACCCTTCAGTCCACAGGCTGACACTCTATCCACTGAGCCAGACCAGCCAGGGCTTTAATCCCTATTTTAAAAATTAAGACCAATGTGTGGCAAAGAGAAGCTAAGTGTCCTCAATCACAGTTTAGAAGCAAACTGGATCTTCGGACTTGTCACTCACCCACCACACCATCTCCTTGAAAGCCCCACTGGCGAGCTTCCCAGCCCGGGAAAGAGGAACACACGCAGCTCTCACGTCTGCATTACGCGCCTCCCATTAGGCTCATCGCATTAGGCACCTGGTGCGGCCACAGGACCACACTCCCGACAGCAACCCTTACGAGCAGTGTCAACACTTACCAGGGGCCACTATCCTGTTTCTTAATGGGATAGAAGGAAAGAGATGACGAGGAGAGGAAACGAAATCCATGCAGTTAAGCTCTAATTGGTGATTGCTTTGCTCTGAGGATGGAGGAGACGGAAAAAGGAAAAGGTGAGGGAGGAGAGACAGTGGAAGCGGGATGGACAGTGTGAGACCGGACGCCGAAGTGGCACAGGGGGAGAGGGAAGCCAGGGTCCCCTGCCCACTGGGCAGTGGAGAGCAGGGTCGGTGCTGGGCGCAGACGGAGCCCTGGGGAAGGCCCCTAAGCAAGGCGAGTGCAGGGAGGGGCCTGTCATTTGCACGGAGACCCAGCTGCGACTTCAGATGCCCCATCAGACCCAAATGCAATGAAAACCAGGCCCCTTTTGGCAGAGACCTCCACCCAGATCCTCAGCGGAGAGAATGGGAAGGAAGCCCAAAGCCCAAACCAGCAGTCCGGGCAGGAGGGGAGAGGATGTGTGGAGGGGCAGGAAGGAGGCCAGGGAGGGGAGAGGCAGATGCGGCTGGGATGCTGAAGACACAGGCGTGTTTAGCTCCACCTCGAGACAGCTCACATTTAGGAACTCACTTGCTCTACCAACACTGACTGTGACTTAGAAAACGAGGCTCTCCAGGTCTCGCCCATCCCCGGACCGACCTGTTCACTACCACAAACCGACTGAAAAGCCCGCTCCTTTTCCGCAGGGGAATGCAAAGCTCCCGCACCCAGGGCCCCAGCTCCCGGGCGGACCCAGGTGCTCACTTCCGGGCCGCTCCTTGCTCTGGGCCACTTACAACCCCAGCCAAGTTCACTGATTTAAACTGTCCCCTCGGATCACTGCACTGGAGGACCAGCCAGGAACTCCGCCCCGATCCCAGCTTTGCTGAGAGAAGCACGAGCACGCCCACCCCAGACACATCGTCCCACAGCCTGGCTCCTGCCCTGCCCTCGACGAGGCACGTCTTCCATGGGATTCTGTCCTGCGTCGCTGAGGAGGAGGCCTTCAGGCAAGGGCTGGGCAGCACATTCTTACTCAGAGGAAACTCATCGAGCCTCCAAGCCACAGGGATGATCAGCCTGGAGCCCCTTGTCCGTAACTTCCTCCCTATCGCCCCTCAGCGCCCAAGGTGCCTACAATGCTTTCAACACGTCACTGTCGCTTTAATCTCGATGCTTGTAAGACCTAATCACCGATGTTCTTGAAAGTCTCTCCTCTCCCGGGTGACACACGACTCCCCCATTGTCCTGTCTGGGCTGCTGGCTCCTCTCCCGCTACCGAGGGGAAATGCAGTCCTTTTCCGATGACGATGACGCGCCCTCCAGCGCCCTCGCTCCTGCTTCCGTGCCTCCAACTCTGCCCCCCAGCAAGGCTGCCGCCGCCGCCCGCCGCCTCGGCTCCGCCGCTCCCAGCTCCAGGGCACAGTCCAAGGCCAGGACATTTCCTCCACAGTCCCCAGTGTCCCAGAGTACCTCCCACTGAAAGCCACCCCCGCCCTCTCCTCTTTCTCAGCAGCATGATCATTTCCTGGTCTCGCAGGCTGCAAACCCACCTCTTCCATCTCCCCCCATGAACGCGGAGTCACTGAGCCCGTCAGTGGTACTTCCTTCGGGGAAGCTCCCAGCCCCGGCTGTC
>JAWPEG010000010.1:2802210-2813397 GCA_035771395.1 Myotis vivesi | reverse complement strand
CCCTGTCTCCCCAACTCCACCTGTCCCGCCTCCCCACACTGTCTCCCCAACTCCACCTGTCCCGCCTCCCCTCTGTCTCCCCAACTCCACCTGTCCCGCCTCCCCACACTGTCTCCCCAACTCCACCTGTCCCGCCTCCCCTCTGTCTCCCCAACTCCACCTGTCCCATCTCCCCTCTGTCTCCCAACTCCACCTATCCCACCTCCCCTGTCTCCCCAACTCCACCTGTCCCGCCTCCCCACACTGTCTCCCCAACTCCACCTGTCCTGCCGCCCCTCACTCTGTATGGCTCTGTGGGCCTGCTGCCCCTTGCACACCCCCACACCCCTGCCCCAGGACCGCTGCACAGGTCCCTCCGCCTGGAACTCTGGTTCCTTTTCAACCTTCAGGTCAAAGGCCACCTCCCCAGAGGAGCCTGTCCTGCAGGCCGCTCCACCTGAGTGCCTCCTTGTCCCGGGCAGCCCTTCCATGTGGCCCCCATACAGCCAGCATGTGGCACAGGGTCACAGACATGCACGGCATGAAGCCAGGAGCACGCTTTTTAAAGCTGTTCATCCTACGGTCGCAGTCTCAGATATTTACTTATTTGCTAGGGACCCAGTGCATGAATTCATGCACCTTGAAAGGACTTGTGGGCCGTTAGTGCACTGGGCACAGGGGTGGATCTCGGCCCATCCTTCAAGCCCCCGCCTGGCCCCTCCTGCCTCGGCCCCTGGTCCTGTCTGCCGGCAGCCCCACTCCAGCTGCCCCCACTCCCATGCGCTGACAGCGCCGGTCCCACTTGCACCCGCTGATAGCTCAGAGCAATTGGGTCCAGCACCAGCAGCAGGTGCAAGTGGGGCCGGTGCCAGCAGTGGGTGTGAACAGTGGCTCTGGGGGTGTCAGCCGGTACGAGTGGCGGCTGCTGACCCTGATCGTCCCTCAGAAGCAGGGGGAGGTGGAGAAGCCCTGAGGGGTGATTAGGGCCAGCAGCCACCACTCGCACCCACTGACAGTGCTGAGCAATTGGTGCCAGCGCCAGGCGCCAGCAGTGGGTGTGAGGGCTGGGTGGGACTGTGGTGCGCAGGAGCAAAGAATTTTCAGTAACCACCAGAGGCTCACCCCAATGACAGTGACCAGCGCCCCGCCTTGGTCTGGCGCCCCCGCTCACCTGTTCCACCATCCTGCCTCGGCCAACTCCCACCAAGTTCCACCCTCTGCCGCCTGCTGCCAATGCCCGCTGTGTTCTGCACATACCCCTTGGTGGTCAGCACACGTCATAGCGACCAGTTGTTTGGCTGTTTGGTCTATTTGCATATTAGGGTTTTATATATATATAGATTTTTAAAAATATATTTTTATTGATTTCAGAAAGGAAAGAAGAGATAGAAACATCAGTGATGAGAGAGAATCATTGATTGGCTGCCTCCTGCACGCCCTCTATTGGGGATCAAGTCTGAAACCTAGGCATGTGCCCTTGATGGGAATCGAACTTGCCACCCTTTAGTCTGCAGGCTGATGCTCTATCCAGTGAGCCAAACCAGCTAGAGCTCAGGTATTTATTTCTGAAGCCGATCCCACATCTGCCTTTTTATTTTTATTATTATTTAAAATATATATTTTTCATTGCTTTCAGAAAGGAAGGGAGAGAGAGGGAGAGATAGACACATCAATGATGAGAATCATTGAGTGGCTGCCTCCTGCACGCCCCCTACTGGGGATAGACCCCACAACCTGGGCATGTGCCCTTGACCGGAATCAAACCCGGGACCCTTCAGTCCACAGGCTGATGTTCTATCCACTGAGCCGAACCAGCCAGGGCACATCTGCCTTTTTATAATAACAGCTCACTGATTCTTAGTATGACTTCTGGATCCATGAAAACTAAAATACGACATCATTCCCAGACTGTCTGTGGCACTGGCCACGTCGTGTAGACCTCGGTGTGAATGTCTGAGTGTAAATTCTGGGCTGTCTTGTGCCCTTTCTATGCACCTGTGTTCTTTGTCGAATGATCACAACACACCTGACCAGGGTGAGGAGGAGAATCTTTTAAAAAATACAACCTAATTAGACAGACAGTGCATCCCCAAATAAAGGACTTCCTGTAATTGCTCACGGAACAAAATAGGAAGTGAATTCCCACTGAATCCTGTTTCTAAATGTCCTTTCTGCACGGCAAGGAGTGAGCATGCAGCTGTCCATGTCTCCAGCGGCCCCGACTTCCACAGGCTGGGCGGGAAGTGACTACGAAGCAGAAGATGCTGCCATTAAACACAGGACCAACTTCCGTCCCCGAGGCTGCGTACGGCAGGACAAACACCTAATACTGGGGAGGCAGCCTGGGGCCTGCAGGCGGTGCTGGCTGAACTGCTCTATCCTACGCGCCTGCAGCTCAGAGCAGCTCAGAGGGGCCTCGGTGGTCAGGGGATCCACCCTCCCGCCTGCTGCAGGAGTCCCCCAGCAGCCCTGGCAGCAGCCCGCGCCTCTGCCTCTGGCTCCCGGTGCAAACGCCCGGCCCCGCTGCCGCACGTGTCTGAGCAGCTCTAACGGGACGGTCAGTGCCGTGATTCTCACATCTCTGTGTCTGTGGTCCTTATTTCCCCATCGTTCCTGGTGACCGGTACCCACCCGCTCTCCCTGAGCGCCACGGTCGTTAGGAGTTAAGCTAACCGAGCTGATTTGATGTCTTTGCCCGTTTACTGGGCACCCAGTGTGCGCCTCCAACTTTGTGGTCTTCGTCCCCAGGGCCTGCTAGGCCGTGACCAGGTGGCGCCCGGTAGATACACAAGGATTAACGACACACGATCAGGCATGGGACCGGCCCACGGCAGGGACGTCACGCTTTTAAACTTGACTGTCAATCTCAGCGAATCCAAGTGCAACCCCACCCACCGGACCTCAGAAGCCCCACTCGGAGCCTGAGAAAGCAGAAGGGGCTAAGCCATCCCAGGAGGCCCTTCCCTACAAGACATTCCAGTCCCCGGAGAGGCCGCAGCCACGGGACAAGGCATGGAGGCGCTGCTGCTCTCCAGGCCCCCCGACCCCCCAGCGAGAGAACGGTGCTGCTGAACCGAAAGGAAACGTGCGCCCCACCCGCCACGCGCAGCTGAGGAGCCCTCGCTCTGCACCGGGTGATGGGGACGCCCCTGGCACTGAGGATGCAGGCCCTGCCTCAGAGAAACAGGCATGTAAACTCCAGGCAGAGCAGCTCCCCGACTCCTGTCCAGGGGCCAGGCTCAGCCTTCCCTTCACACCGTCCAGGCAAACCACTGCCCTCTGACCTTCAGCATCTACGATGCCAGGAAATGAGTTGGCTGCTGCCTACCCCCAAAAAGGATGCCAGAGGAGGGGTCGGAGGGGCAAGGGTACACGGGGAGCTACGGAGGGCACAGCCTCTTGCAGCTGAAGGACCCAGAAACCAGACGTGGCCGCACCAGCTTTCCCTCTGCCAGCCCCACCTCAGGCACCGGGGCTGTTCCTAACGGGAGTCAGAGGAGCAGTGAGGGGGGTGCCGGGTGGGGAGTGTAGGGAGGATAGGGAGGATAAGGAGGGTGGGAAAGGTGAGGGGGAGAGGGAGGGGAAAGAAAGGGGGGAGGGGGAAGGATGGGAGGGTGGAAAGAGTGGGGAGGTGGGAAGGGTGGGGGGCGGGGAGGGTGGGGGGTAGAGAAGGTGGAAAGAGTGAGGGGTGGGGAGGGTCGGGGATGAGGAGGGTGCCATGTGGGGAGCGGGGTGAGGGGACGAGAGGTGGACAGCAGCACCCCGCACCCTCCCCTGGCTACTCCCCTGGACCTCACTGTGGGTCCATGCACCTGACTGATTCCCTTCAGACCCCTCAGGATGCTAGAGATCAAACAGAACAGGCGGATTATCTTAAAATCGTAAAACCTGAGGACAAAGAGGCCAAGAGACGTCAGCAACCTGCCGGCTGCAGGTCACCCAAGTCACCAAGAGGCTGGACAGGAACTTAGCGTATAGTACACTCAGGCACAAACCTGGCTGCCGGCGGCCTCACTCACTGCCTCCTGCACCATCGGACACGCCTGTGACACACACAGCCTGTGGTAAGCACTTCCACCACCTTCCTCCAGACCAGCTCCAGGCCCGACGCCTCCTGAGCTGGGCCCCCTCACCCACCTGTCCTCCCGTCTGATCCCCAAACCACCTTCATAAGGCAAAACCCCTTTCTCCACAGCATCTCCCGAATCTGCTTAGATTTTCCCTCAAGCGACTGTCATAGTCAGTGATGTGACCCGTTGCATCGTTGGACAACTCTCTAAACTGCCTCCCGTGGCTTCCGGCCAAACGCCCCCCTTCTACCCGCTCTGCAGTGGAGACTGAGCCGACTTCCTCTTCCTCGTGCAACCTGACCGGCCCTCACGCTCCCTCGGTCTCATCTCTGACCATAGGCCCCCGCCCTCCCTCGCCCTCCCCGGCCACTCCCCGGGCTCCTCGGATACTGGTCCACCCTCCTCAGAAGGAATTCCAGTCCCTCTCAATCCCCCTGAAATGGGGGAGCCCAGAAACGGCGCTCATGCTGCAGAGAAAGGATGTGCTCACAACAGGGCATGCCGTGGCGCACGTGCTTTGGGAATCAGAGCGCAAACACATATTTTTGGAGTCATCTTCTGAGTTGGGGGAACCTGGAACTGGTCCCTGCTCCGAGACCCTGGCTGCAGCCCACGCTCAGGGGTGCGTGCGTGTGTGACATATGTGTGCACATCCGGAGGGAGGAGGCCGCACCCACGCACCCTCAACCCGCTCGTCCCGCAGCTCTGAGTGGGCCTGGGCTCTCCAGGCAGGAGACAGGGCCTCAGCCCGAGATCCTCAGAGCTGGACGCGTCGATCCTGAGCCCACGGTCCCTCCTCCAGTCCCTCCCTGACTCGAACTTCCGGTCTGACTGGATGTGGGCAGCACTGAGGGCCGAGGTTGTTAGGCAACTGGGTCCAGGAGTGGGAGGTATGTGTGCACACGGGTGGGCGAGGGCAGCGCCCGCCACGCCTTTGTCAGGAGGACCAGCACCATCAGGACTCTGCTCAGCGCTGCCAGCTCAGGGCTCAGCAAACCACTGGTGGCCAACCCAGCTCACCACCAGGCTTTTCGTTTGCTTGTTTTTTAAAATACATTTTTATTGATTTCAGAGAGGAAGGGAGAGGGAGAGAGAGAATCATGGATTGGCCGCCTCCTGCACGCCCCACACTCCGGATCGAGCCCACAACCTGGGCATGTGCCCTTGACTGGAATCGAACCTGGGACCTTTCAGTCCACAGGCCGACGCTCTATCCACTGAGCCAACCCAGCTAGGGCTCCACCAGGTTTTGTATGGCCCACGAGCTAAGGAGGTTTTTACATTCTTCAATGTTGGGAAAAGGGAAGAATATCTTGTGACATGTGAAAATGATATGAAATGGGTTTCCGAGTCCATAAAGTTTTATTGGGAACAGCTATGCTCACTCATTCATATCTTGCCCGTGGCCACCTCCACCGTCCAAGGCAAACTGGTTTCTGCAGCAGAGGCCGCACGGCTCACACGGCCTGAATGCTCCCCCCTGCCCTCCGGCCCCTGTCTAACCCGCAGGCCTGGGAGCTGTGGCCTCCTTTCCTGTGAGCTGGCGGGAACCTGTGCTGATGACACCACCAGTGGAGGCAGGGCTGCAGGCTGGCTCTGTCCGCAGGGGACATCTGAGGAGGAGGATTCTGTGTAGGTGGGATGATAAGGCTCGTTCTTCCTTTTCTCCCCATGGGAAACTGCTCTCCATGGCCTTGACACTGCCCCTCTCAGCTGTGAGCAGCTCCTAGAACGGCACTTTCTCCCTTCCTCCTGCCATGGCCGGCTTCCCCACCCATTTCTGAACTTGAGAGAACACAGGCTCTGCTCAGGGTGGCTGGGGTGAGGAGAGGCAGGAGGTGGCGGGGGGAGGGCGGGCTCACAACAGCATAGTCTGCTAAGGAGTGTCAGAGAAGGTAAGTGGCAAAGACCCCTTTCCCTGGCCCTGGCGGGGGGGGGAGGGGGGGAGGGGGCGCGGGGGGGGGGCGGCTGGCTGAGTCCCCAGGGACACAGGGCGCTCCAAGTCCTCCCCACGCTCCACTTGCCTAAATCAAGCCAACAGCTAACAATGCAAGGAGGCGTGGGGGAGTAAGGCCCAGCACTGACTATCTGTTTTCTGAAAACACATGGCAAACCCCGGAGCCAAATGCCCGCTAAGCCAAAGAATAAACAACCCTTTATTTCCCGGAGAGGGGAGCNNCGCCCCCCCCCCCCCCCGCTCTCCTGTTAGCACCCCCAGGCTCTCCCCTGCCTCAGAACCCTCCAGGCTGCCCCTCTTCCTAACCATGCCCTGGTCTCCCCGACCAGGGGCACCCGAGCTGGGTGGGCAGGTGGAGAGCAGGCGCACATGGCCGCCCGCACCTCCCTAGGAGCCGGGCCAGCTCTCCATGGCGCACTGCTCATTCAGGCCGCCGCCAAGTCCGAGGGTCCTGAGTGAGTCCTGTGGGCGAGTCGACCCCTCTGGCCCCAACCACTCCCATTCCTGACGGGGCCCACCCTCAGTGCCCAAGCTCCCTCCTTGGCGTGGCGGTGAGGGTGAGGAGGGGGAGACAGGGCGAAGAGCCGGCCGCTCCGCAGCACGTCACTCGCTGCCTTCAGATCCCCGCACAGAACAGAAGCAAGAACAGGGGCTCCGGGCCACTCGCCCCAGAAGGCGTGTGTCCTTGGCAGCTCTGAGCAGCGGCACAGGCTGGACACAGCACACAGCACAACAGGCGCTCCTACAGCCCCGGGCCCTGCTCCCTCCCTGGGCATGGCCAGCCCTTCCAAACACAAGGAAACAAAGACACACACACACACACACACACACACACACACGCCCATGCAAACACACGCACATGCACACGCACACATGCATACGAGCGGCAGCACGAGTCAGCACTAACCTGGAAGCCATGGGCACGGTAGCAGAGCAGGCAGAGGCCTCATTCATTCATGCATTGGGCGGCGGGTGGGGCGGGGAGCAGGCCCCGAGGACGCGGAGGCTCTCACCTCCATGACCACCCACAGCCCTGCTCTACCGGGGGCGGGGGGCAGGGCCCTCATAGGCGGGGGGAGCCTCCTTTCTCGGGGGTTTCCCACGGCTCTGCATTGTGAGCATGGCTCCCCTTTATTTGCTCTCCCGCCTCCCCCTGCAGCCCCTCCGAGTGGTCATGCAGCTCCCACGGCCCCTCTCCCTCACCCCTGGTCCCCCTCTCCCTCTCCCTGGCTCGCAGACAGCTGTTCTCCAGCTGCCGCACGCACGCGCACAGACACACTCAGACACACGCGCAGGAGCCCGCGCCGGCACCCCTGCCGCTGCCGTTTTACATAATGCGACTCCAGTGCCGCGCAGCCTGCCAGCTCTGTTATTCCTCCCCGCTCAGCCGGCCGGGCAGCAGACGTGACTTCCTCTCCGTCCCCATCAGAGAGCACAGATGACGCTCCGAGAGCTTCTCCTCCCTCTGCTGCACCCACCACCTCCCAGGTGCGTATGGGGTCCCTGATCAGGGAGGGGGCACTCGATCAAAGCAGGCGCCCAGGCAAAACAGAGCCCAGCTGCGGGAGAGGGGAGCGGACGCAGACCCGAGACCACCACTGCCAGAGAGGACAGCGGCTGCTGGTGGCCCCCAGACTCCACGGCAGCCGGCCCTGACTCCTGCTTCTCCAGCGGGTCAGACTCTTACAGACAAAGAGTAACTGTGAGTGAGGCACTCACATTCGTGACAAAGCAGGCCCCTGGGTCTCCAAACCCTAAGCTGCACCCTCAAGCGGTTTCTTCTCCCGTCCACCCGATGACACCCAGCGGGGGCCCAGGAACAGCCCTCAGACGCTCGCTCAGATGAGGTGTTCCACTCACCAACATTAGTGAAGGCTGTGCACGTCACAGACGGCCTCCCAGCACCTTCACTCCTGTTTGAGTTCCTCAGCAGTCACCTACGGCCCACCTGGAGACGCTGCGGGTTCGATGCCAGAGCCCCGCGATAAAGCAGGTGCTGCGATAAAGCAGGTACCGTAATATAGCGGGTACCGTGATATAGCCGGTACCGTGATATAGCGGGTACCGTAATATTGCCGGTACCGTAATATAGCAGGTACCGTGATAAAGCAGGTAGCACAGTAAAGAAGGTTTTGCAATAAAGCAGTCGTCATCTTTGCACTGGAGGAGGGTCTTGCTTTCAATTTGTAAAAAAATGCAACATCTGTGAAGCGCAGTAAAGTGAGGCTTGTATTCGGGCCTCGTGTGACCACATCTAACAGAAGGCTGTCGTCCTGGAAAGACGGAAGGTCCTCCGGCCGAAACAGCTGAGTGGGAATCCAGGTCCCGCACCCTAACCCATGAGGACTGGCTGCCTAACACCCCGTGCACCAGAGGGCGAGTGTGGAGAACTACCACCACCTTTCCACGGAGCAGCGCAAGAAACCCGACCGGGGCCGGGAGACACCAACGCCCACCAAGATGATGGGTATGCTCAGCTCAGTGCCTCTCGCCTTCAGTCGCCTCAGGACCGCGCTAACCCATGCGTTCTGCTGCCGTCCGCTGTTCTGACCAACTCCCAGGTGAGGTCCACGCTGCCCTCCCACGGGCCACGCTCGGGAGCACAGGGCTGGCTTATGCCTCTCACTGTTTGTAGTTCTTAAGGGACGGACAAACGTTTGTCCGCCTGGTGCAGCTGCACAGGACAGCATGCTGGAGGGGATCACAGTCATCGTCCCCTGACTCCACCGTGTCCTGCTCACCAGGCCCACGCGGGAGCAAACACTGCGGGCACCTGCTGGCGAACGCCCCACTCGCGGCCACAGGTCTTCACGGACTGCCCACAGCCGGAGAGAGCGGCCGCCTCGTGGTGCCTCTGAAGCATGGGGTCTGGGCTGTCTGGTCCCACCTCGCTCATTAGAGGCGTTTCTGCTCCTCGGGACTGGCGCTGGGAGGGCCTAGGAACAAGCAGCGCTCTCCCACCCTCGCACCAGTCCTGCCCCTTCGCACGCCTCCTTGCTGGGCACTGCCCCTGCCTCCTCCTGCCACAGAGAGCTGCTGCCCTCGGCAGGTCTGCCTGCAAAGCCAGGTGCTGCTGCTCTCCGACCCTGTGACCCCCAACTCAACTCAGGCTCCTCATCGGAAAGGGAGAGACGGGACTTCCCTCGGACGCTGCCGAGCTGCTGGGCTTTCTAAACGGCATGGGAAGCACCTGTCCTCGCGGGCCACCGTGCACAACGCAGAACCTGGTCACGGGTTCTGTGGGTCACGCTGCTGGGAGGCTGCTCCTTGCAAGTCCCCCAGCACGCAGGAGTCCAGAGGACAGCACCGGTGTCAGGACTGGACCGCCTGCCCTGGCTCCACGCAGACAGCAGACCAAGGGGCTGGGGAGCCGGTGGCCGGCACTCGCTCACTCAGTGACTTGGGACAAATTACCACCTCTTCCGAGGCTTTGCTTCTCCCCGCCTAGTGCACAGATTCACCGTTCTCCCTGAACAGCGCCCCACCGCCCTCCGTGTGGGCGTCTTTGCGGCTTAGGGTGACAGCAAGGGGCTTACAGGGCGGGCGCAGAGACCAGACACGCCTGCGCCCAGATCCCAGGGCCTCAGTGACTGACGTGACTTTTGAGACGTGAGCCTCACTAAGCTTCAGGCTTTT
This sequence comes from Myotis vivesi, assembly GCA_035771395.1. Classification (NCBI taxonomy): domain Eukaryota; kingdom Metazoa; phylum Chordata; class Mammalia; order Chiroptera; family Vespertilionidae; genus Myotis; species Myotis vivesi. Next base: position 2,803,755 of record JAWPEG010000010.1, on the reverse strand, counting down.
TCTCCTTTAAAGCAGTCACAGCAATAACACGGTCTTGCTGAATCCGGTGGGAATTCAATGGGGTGAATACGAGTAACACGCTTCTCGCTGCATTGGACACAGAGTATCTGTCCAATAAATGAAAACTGGCGGCAACACCGGTGAAGCACAACAGCTATTTCTGGGGGCTTCCTGTGGCGAGATGGGTGGTCACAAGCCTCCAGCGAGTCTGGACTGAGGGAAACCACTCCTCACGGGCGTGAGGTCTGTGCACCCCCCTCCTCGGTCACCCGAAGGTGCTCGCGCCCTCTCCTCCCACGGCGGACTGTCACGGGTCACGAGGAAGCTCCAGAGCAGCCAGTCGGAGCGCCTGGGCCCCCCTGCGCGGTGTCCATGTCGACCTTCCCTTCCCTGTTAGAAGCCACCTGGGCTCCATGAGCCTGATCTGAACTAGGAGGAGCGTTTTCTATGTGCAGTGCCACTGGCCACGCCTCCAAGGTGAGGGTCTCACTCACACCCACCATCAGGTTACCAACAGGGGCTCAGCCCCCATTCGCTGAGGAGGAAACCAGGAGGTGGGGGTTCAACACCTTCCTGTGTGTGATGAGCAGACAGCAGAGCAGGTGCATGGAACCTGCTTCCCCGAGGCCCACTCTTTTTTAAAAAATATATATATATATTTTATTGATTTTTTACAGAGAGGTAGGGAGAGGGATAGAGAGTTAGAAACATCGATGAGAGAGAAACATCGATCAGCTGCCTCCTGCACACCCCCCACTGGGGATGTGCCCGCAAACAAGGTACATGCTCTTGACCAGAATCGAACCTGGGACCTTTCAGTCCGTAGGCCAACGCTCTATCCACTGAGCCAAACCGGTTAGGGCCCGAGGCCCACTCTTACCCATGACGTCCTGTTTGAAGGAAAGGTGCCGCTGGAAGGGGATGGAGGCTGATGGGGATGGAGGCCGATAGGGGTGGAGGCTGATGGGGATGGAGGCCGATGGGATGGAGGCCAATGGGGATGGAGGCCGATGGGGGTGGAGGCTGATGGGGATGGAGGCCGATGGGGATGGAGGCCGATGGGGATGGAGGCTGATGGGGGTGGAGGCCGATGGGGATGGAGGCCGATGGGGATGGAGGCCGATGGCCCTTCCCTGCTGGTTTTTACACACCTGCCCCCCACCCTTGGGAAAGTCAGCGCAGTCTGAGCCCTGCTGTGGGTGGTCGGACTAAGCTTGGGGGCTCCCACAGGTGGAACCTACGCCTCTGAGAGTCAGCTCCGCCTTTTCACAGCTGAGCTATTGGTGCTGAATCCCAAATTGCTCCTCTGTGATTGAGTTTAGGGGATCGAGGGAAAAGCAAGCATCATTTTCTGAATTAAACCTTTCCCTTAGAGACACGGAAAACCGTCACTAGCTTCTATTTTTGAAAGGAAAAGAGGTTTCTGAGAGTCCTGGGCAGCATCAAAAGCTTGCTCTAAAGAGCACCCTGGAAGGGATCTGGGAAGAAAGGGGCACACCTGCAAACCACTGAGCCAACAGCCACCCTGCCCTCGCCGTCCTGGGC
>JAWPEG010000010.1:2781867-2801150 GCA_035771395.1 Myotis vivesi | reverse complement strand
CCCCCCCCCCCGCCCCTGGCCTGGGCAGCCAGTCTACAGACAGAGGCCCCGTCTGCACCGCACCTGGTTCACTGCAAGTGCTGGGTGACTGTGTTCACAGAAGGGGAGGCAGAGCTGATAGAGAACAGCTCTCATATCTCTGAATCCTCCTCCTGTCCCATGGAGAACAAAACACCTGTACACAGTAAGGACTTCAGACATTTACATCACGTCTGACTTGGTTACACTATGGGGAATGATGGCGAAAGTGGGCCTGACTATATTACTATCAGCACCCACACCTCAGGTGCCTTACAAAGCTAACGGTCTGGGAGATGCTGAAGAGTGCAGGCGTCCAAGAAAGAAAAGGCCCGGAGGTGTGACATCCGCTGAGAACCAGTGTGTGCCAAGCGTACAGTCTATTTACCTATGAAACTTTTGTTAAGAAATAGGTGAGGAAACTGGACATAGATGTCTACCCTGATCCGGCCACACCCATGCCCCTCCACAGGCAAACACCTGCTCGGTAACATGCCCTTTAGACAGAAGCTGTTGCATTGACTCATCATCAGTTACAACCATCATATGGCGTTCAGTTCCCCAAACAGTGCTGCCAGGAGGCTCCACTGTCCCTACGGAGGCCCGGATCCATCGCCGCCTCTCAGCCCAAACCCCCTGCTCTGCCGCCTGGGGATGCTGGCGCCAGCCCTGTGGTCCCGTCACGGCCCTGTGCGTCTCGCTGACACCCCGACGGGCAGTTTCCAGTTGGCCTGCCCAGCCTGCAGCCCCTCGGTGCCGCCCACAGGGCCACAGCCACACCTGTCCAATGAGCTCTGAGCCCAGCCTGTGGGGGACCCCCTTCCATGCTGCCCCTTCCCAGGTGCCCTCTCCACCCCGGGGTGGTGGTGCTGCTTCCATCGCTCCCCCTGCACCTCAGCGTCCTCTGCACCTGCTCCGGGTTCATGAGCCTCAAGGTGACACTCCCGCTCTAGCTCCCGAGTGATGCGCAGCGACACCCACTGCAGCGATGAGCAGTCAGCAGCTCAGGGAGTGAGACGTCGCCCCTGCTCTCAAGTTCTTCCGTAGCAATGGGGTGACTAACAGAACATTCCCTGGGCCACACACAGCATTTTACCAGCAATATGTCTTCCCTTCTCTAACCTCACCCACATCATCCGGCCCCCCCCCTGAGGAGCTGAGCTCTCAGAGGTCAGACCACCGCCCCCAGTCACACCGCAGGCAGGGAGCCAGGGCGGCCAGCACCGCCCCAGCCACGCTGCCTGCACCTCACCACGGCTGTCAGGGGGGACAAGGGGCCAGGGCACGTGGGGCACAAACACGGCCATCGCTCACCAGGTTTGGAAGAGAAAGAAGCTAAACTGTTAGCCCGAGAAGTTCACGTTTCTAAAAAATTCAAAAAACAGGAAGGGGCCATGAAAGGTCTCCTAAGCCAAGCCCTGGGGCGGTCAGGGGCTCAGGAGACCCGCGGAGTAACCCACCAGCATCCCTCAGGAAGCCGCCCCTGTTTTATGAACCATTAGTGCAAGAACACGGGGACCCAGGCTCCCTTCCGCCCTTGCAGCTCCCAGCCCATCGGGTAACCCACGGACACTGGGCTGGGTGTCCACACGGGCCACGGAAGGCCTCTGACCCTGCTGTACCCCAAGGCCCCTCATGAATACTGCATCTCTCCCATGAGGAGCAGGGATGTCCCTGTAATTACAACCTGAAGCAAGAAATGGCCAGATGAACGCGGGGAGAGGGGCTGGGTCCCGACAGCTCGACACCCCTCTCCCCCTGTGGCGCACCAGCATCGCCAGGACCCGATGCCCGCCCTTCCGGCCAAAGCTCAGCAGGCGGACAAGCATTCCCTCGCCCGGCGCCCAGCAGGATGAAGGCGTGGCCCCAGCCCGTGGGAAGGGCACCTGCTGGGGTAGGGCCCCCTGTGCATGTCCCTCAAAGCCCCATTCACCATGCAAGCCGCACACCCTCCCGACGTACACTAGGCCGGCACCACCTTCTTCTTTCCTAAGTGTCCCCAGCCAGCCGTTCTAGATTCCAGTCTCCATCAGTTACACATGCACGGGGTGCTCTGCGCCCTGTTTTATTGGGGTGACACTGGTTATGAGTGGGCTGGCTGCACTTTAGAGTCACCTTGGAGTTTTCACACACCTCACTGCCTAGCTTGTACCCTTTGCCAATGAGTCAGGCGTCTGGGGTGAGGGGCAGGCATCAGTACTTTTTAAACATCCCAGGTGGCCCTGGCCGGTTTGGCTCAGTGGATAGAGCGTCGGCCTGCAGACTGAAGGGTCCCGGGTTTGATTCTAGTCAAGGGCACATGCCCAGGTTGAGGGCTAGATCTCCAGTAGGGGCTGTACAGGAGGCAGCCAATCAATGATTCTCTCTCATCATTGAAGTTTCTATTTCTCTCTCCCTCTCCCTTCCTCTCTGAGATCAATAAAAATATATTTAAAAATAAATAAAAAATAAACATTCCCAGGTGATTGCAATGTGCAGCAAAAATTAGGAACCACTGGTCTATGCAATTCTACCTTAATTCTCTAGTAACGTAGTAGAAAAATTACTTTTGAAATTATAGTCAAATGAGCATACTGTCCAGAAGTCAAATTGTTTTCTTAAAGAGTCAATTTTCCTCTTTTTAAAATGATTTCCCGTGTTAGTGATCAGAGCTGACGCGAGTTGAGAACTGAGTGCCAGGCCTCGTTCTGGGCGCTATATCCACTGGGTTTCGTCTCATTTAATCTTATTATTATTACAATTTCCCAGAAGAAGGCGTGAGTCAGACAGTGAGCACGTCCGCAGTTGGCCCAGCAAGCCTGGCACCCGCTCCTCCGGACGGGGCCGCACAGACTTCCAGCGGCCGCCTCCCTCATGCCATCTTCCCTCCCTGCTCTTTAATTTGACCCAATTACCTTCGCTCTACTCTTGTTTTGAAAATTGCTCTCTGAGATTCCGCTTTTCCTAGAGCCTCTGTGTTAAGTGGGTGCACGTGGTCACAGCAGGACCCACCGAGGTGTTGGGCAGGACAGGCGCTCTGCCCCACAGAGAGGGCCGGCTCGCGTGACCCGCAGCCGCCTCCTGTGGGAACAGGTCTCGCGAGAAACTAGGTTGACTCCTGGGGAGGGAACTGAGATGGAGGACAGTGAGGGTACACACAGTAATCGAGGGTCGTGCCTCTGGGGGAGCAGGTGGCGCCCGTGGCCTCAGAGAGGCCCAGCGACGTGACAGAGCGTCTCAGGGGCAGGGGCTCGTCCTCCGGGCGGCCACACCTGCCCACCCGGGAAGGCCCCGAACCCAGAACTGCCAGGAGGGTGGACACAAAGGGGCTGGAGACCTTTAAGATATAGGCCCAGATCTAACGAAGCACTTAATTATGCAAATTAAGTGGTTTATCTGCCCACAGTCCCAGGGTTACTGTAAGTTGACCTGAAAGAGGATTAAATAATAACACGAACCACTTAACCCAACGTTCTTCCCACCACAAAGAGTCGCCGCGTGCTGGCTACGACCTGCCGCTGGCTACCCGCCACCTCACACCGTGACTTCTGTCCGCGGGACACCTGCTCTCCGGGTGCCTGGGAGGGAGGCAGAGCCCCACGTCCCCGCGCCCGGGACACAGGTAGAAACAGCAGGCCCAGCGCCGGGCATCCCCAAGCCTCCTCCAGGCCTGTCTCAGCCACACGCACGCACGGCCCTGAGGGATGTGTGTAAGGAGGTAGGGGCCTTGCTGCCAATGTTAGGAGGGGCCAAAGCTCAGGCTCAGGGTCAGGATGCGGACCGTCCTGGCCCTTGGGACCCGCACACGACTCTGCCATGGCTCCCGCTCAGGAGAGCAGGAGACTAAGCCCTGACCCCCACACCTCTCCGCGGGGGAGCTGACCTCCCCTGATCCTGGATCAAGGTCTTAGAGGGAAGCCCGCCAGCTGCTGCCCCAGTTACGGTGTTGACGGCTGCACCTGAGCACAAGTCCCTCCCTCCGGCCACTGGCCGAGGCTGGCGCCACAGGACCATCCTCTCCCTCCCCTCCACCCGTGCCCACTCTTCCTTGAACCTGGAGGCCAACCGGCCTTGGCAGCCTGCAGGGCTCACAGCAGGACACCCCGGTGGGGGTGTAGAGGGTCTCGATGAGTCAGCAGGCATGATCCCGCCCCTTGGGGGCCTTGGTTTGTGCCAGAGAGGCTGCTGTCGCCTCCCAGCCCCACTCCACGCCCGTCTCAGGAGTTTGGCTGGTCCGTGGGGTCACCAGAGCGGAAGGCCCAGTAAAAAGCGAAGTGCCGGAGTCCTTCCCAGGCACCCTGACCAGCTACTCCTCATCCAGCCCGGACTCTGCGAGGTGACGGTGGGGCTCTCGCAGGGACGAACGAACTTCCACCCTCTGCTTTTGCACAGCCTGGCTCCCGGAATGCGCCTGCCCAGCACCCGGCTCTCTCTTAAGGGGCCCTGCGCGGCTCACCTATGACACAGACCGTTGGTGCACACGGACACCTTTCCCAGGACCCGCCTTCTCCAGGGTCCCCCCACGGCGGCTCCTGCTGCTGGTGCTGCCCTCCCGCCCCTAGTGAGGGACACACATGCTCACTCTCCACGAAGACAGTTCACACAGGTCACCCCACACTCACCTTGTAAGGCAGCGTCGCCTTCCTGGGCCAGAGGCACCAGGTGACCCTGGGCAGTGACCGGGCAGACCCACCCTTTCCTGGGCCTCGGTTTCCTCGCGCGTTAGAAGAAGGGGTGGTCGGATGACCCCGTTATTTCCTGCTCTGAAGGTCCACGATCACCCTTCACCTCTCTCACCTCCATGTGGTAAGCAGCAGCCAAAGAGGTGAGCTCTGTGCCACGGAGAGGGAGGCCGGGAGAGCATGCTGGCCACGCGGGCAGGGCCGTCACCGGCTAGAGCCCCGCTTCCTTTCTACTTCCTCTCCTGTGACCACATCGGCCCCGAACTACCCGCCCCTCTTCCTACCTCTGCAAGTCCTGTCTCCCCGGAGAAGAGCTAGAAAGCCCTCAGGGCTGTGCTGGGCAGCTGGGCAGCTCCCTCTTCCTACACTCAGAACCGTCCTCATTAGGAACGTTAGCAAGGCTTGCTCTTCCAGTTGAAGCCTAATGGGCGCTGGAAGGGGACAGGCAGGAACAGAGGAGACGGGACTCAGACGCGTAGCGGAGTGGAAGCGGGCGCCGAGTCAGCACGGCGCCGACGCCGACATCCTGGCTGACCATCCCCTCCCATCGAAGTCAGATTCCCTTCCCAGCGTCCACACGCCGCTGGGCCTCGGCCACACATGGGCAGGGGGCGGCCTGCGGATGGGGCTCCGCAGAAGCAGCCCGACCTCGGCAGAGGACCTTTCTTCTCCAACACTCGGCGGCCTGTGAACGTCTCGGCACCGGCAGGCAAAGACCACGACGCTCAGCATGGACCAAAAACACCCCGTGGCTGGAGAGCAGCTAAAACATGATCATCCACAGAGTGAGTGAGGGGGATCCAGCATCCGGGAGCACAGCTAGGGGAGCACCGGCCTCACTCGGGGGTCTGCTGCTCAGACACGACGAGGGAGACCGTGAGGTCTGGAAACCCTGCTCCGTGCAGAACCGCCAAGTAACGGGAGGTCCACACGGAAGGGGGCAGCTCACAGACACAGGATGCCCAGCAGCTGAAGAGGAGAGAGAGGCCCAGGAGGGAGGAGTGCCCGTAGGGGCTCTCTCAGCTGAGGGAGCCGCACTGGCGGCGGGGGTGGGTGGGGGGGTCCCCGCCCCCCCCCCCCCCCCCAGCTCTGGAGGAAGCTCCTCCTCGAGAGGCGGACTCCCAGCCTCATCTCCAGGCGCATCCAGGCCGCGTACTAGCCCCGTACCAGCCCTGCAGCTGAGCAGACCGCAGCGGAGACCATCCCTCGGGCTGCAGGGCGAGACTGAGCACAGGCTTCTAATTTTTGTGCCAAAAACCACGAGGCCTCTCCACCTCCCCTCTCCTCTCGACCCTCCTCCCCGGTGGAAGGTAAGGTCTGCCAGGGGCCAGGAACAGGGCCACAGTGCCCACGGGTCTCTGAAGCAGGAAGCCGCCAGCTCTAATTCAGCCCAGTTCCACCCAGAGCCGGTCTCCTCTGCCGCTTCTCCGGAGAGAAGGAAGGGAAACCAAACTGATGAATCGACACGCTAAATGATGGGGCAGGAGCCCGGTGTCTCTCCAACCCGAGTGCTGCCCCGCCCATCACTGGGGGCCTCAGAGCCCCAAAGGCAACAACCCCGGCCATGGCCACACGCAGCAATGCCGCTGGGAGGCGTCCGGGAGTCTGTGGGAGTGAGCGGCGCTGGGAAGCGCGGCCCACGCTGGCTCCCTGCACGCTGACCTTTCCCGGGATGGAAAACAGCCCCGAGCTGTGCCTGGACGGCTGCCTGGTTTTCCTCTGAATAACCCAGCATTGGGCCCACCAGAACCTTGTATCAGGGTCTGTGACCACCACCGCCGGGTGCCTGGCACTAACTCTCTAGTTGACCATGGCCTTTTGTCCAGCTTCGGTTACTTCCCAGAACACCCCGGGGGGCAGGTAGAACCGGCCCCGTCCAGTCCTCCCAGCCGCCTCTAACCTCAAGCCATGTCCATCGCCGCCGGACAAATGCAACCCCAGAGGAGTGAACGCAGAGAAACCGGAGAGCAGAGGGAGAAAAGGCAGCCTCGAGCTGGATACTAAACATGGAAAAATGTAGTCCAACAGGGTCATTTTCAGAAAAGTAATGGTTGAGCAAAACCAAAAGTTACAATAAAACCTTGGGCGCGTGCTCAGCCGTGGTGCCCGCTTTGGCTCACCAGCGTTCCCGAGGGTCATGCCACCCATGTACGCTGGATGCACACCCCCTAGTCACACAGACACCTCTGTGGGTCTCCTCCCTGAGGTGGAGGGCTGTGCGGCTCGGCCTGCTCCGACTGCGCTGGGTGTGGGCAGCAATCACAAGGCCGGCATTTATGTCCAGCTATTTCGGGCCACGGCCTGTTTTCTCTTCCTTGAATTCCCTCCCGAGAGACCGGCCAGCCTCACAGATGTGGCTCAGGCCTTCCTGTGGCAGCAGCCACGCTCCTCGGCCCCATCTCGCCCAGAACTGGGAGGACCAGGCAGGGATGTGCTCCTCACCCCACGGCCCGAAGACGAGGAGGGCAAGTGGGGCGGAGGGGGGGACGCCCTCCCAGAGCAAGTCAGACACCCCGCGCACTGCTGGCCGCGTGTAAAGCATGGTGGGGGGGGGGAGAAGCTTTCCCTCCCCAAGGCCGGCCTCCGTGCCAGAGGCCTGGCCGACTCTTGAAGTCACAGTCTCCAACCTGCATGAGAGTCTCCAAAATGAGAGGCCCATGAAAACTCACACGGTTCCTGATACGCTCGCTCTGCGACCAGAACGCTCCAACTATCAACTCCCTCCGCCTCCTCCCACGACACAGCAGGTGCTGTTACCCGTTTTACAGGGAGAAACCCGGAGGCCTGGAGGGTGAGGAACTTACCAAAGATCATAGAGAGAGAGGCCGGTGCGGCCCGGGGTCAACCCCAGCGGGTGTCTGCTCTGAACCACGAAAGAGAAGCTGCCGCACTCAACCCCGGGGGCCCTGCACAGACACCCTGACTCGGCGTGTCCCCACATGGTTCTGACGGCCAGGTCGGGACCGCTCATCCGGTCAGTGGTTCCCGCTCAGGTGTGCTTGCTGACAATCAGATCCTGGGGCCAGAGTTCTAGAACTGGAACCCAGAATCCCAAGAGGCTCCTCCTGCGAGCAGTTCACTGGAGGCACCTGCGGAAACCCGTCCTGTGCCTCACCCCGAACCTGGGACAAGCGCACACGCACCGGGCTCCTCGCCGGCCTGCAGAGACCATGCCTGGCCAGGCATCGTGTGGGCAGGGAGCTCCGCTGCTCCCCAGCCTTGGTGACAAGGCTGCCGCAGACGGTGGAGGAGGAGGGAGGGGGCGGTGGCTGCAGAGGGCTCATCGTCCTTCACACTTGACAAGCTGCACCTCACAGAGGGACACGAGGCTGCTGATGGGAAAGGAAGAACAGGCTGGGCCGTGTGGGCGTCTCCCGTTGCCAGAACAATGGCCTCTTCACATCCCCGGCATCTGAACTGGCTGTCGGCCACCAGCAAAGAAAAGGGCTCACTGTCCCTTTAAGGACGCCCTCTCTCCCCAAAGGTCAGAAATGCCAGCTCAGCCTGCCCAGCAGCTGCCTTGTTGCCACTCTGGTGCCCCAACGCCCTGGGCCATGCTCCCTTCCAGCTAGTTCTCCGGCTCCGGCCACAGGAGCCGTCTGCCCAAGGATGGAGCACCTGGCTCCGCTCTGGGGATGGGGGTGGGGGTGGGACTGCTGATGAAGGGAGCCCCAGGCCTCATTTGCTTTCAAAGCCAACCTCCAGGGAGAGTTACCCCAGGAAGTGGGGCTGGGGGGTGAGGAGGGGGGTCAGAAAGATGCCTGAAAGCAAAGGGGTGGGTCAGAGAGAAAACTGAGGGAGGAGTGGGTGCTCCAGGGAAACGTGTCACCCGAGAACGAAGGCCAGAGGTTCCTGACCCAGAAGCCCCACGATGGGAGCAGGACGTGGAGGATGCAGGAGGGCCAGGTGGTGGCGGGGCCGCAGGGCAGTGCTGCGTGCAGGGCTGCTCTCCTCCAGACTCGGCTTAAATCCTGCCCTTTGTTGCCTGTGCCTCCAGCCCTCACTCCCGAGCCTCGGTTTCCCTGTAACACGGGCGTACGTTGAGCAGTGAGCAAATGTCAGAAACAAAGAATGCCTGTTATTGGGTGCAGGCATTATCTCCCAGGGCAGTTCGGATGGCCAGAGGGTCTCAGGTAGCTGGTCCCAGACCACACCACTGGCTCTAGCACAGCCCCCTTGCAAACATGTGCCATGAAAAAACGGGCACTTGTTCAGAAAACCGCACAGGTTAGTGCAAAGCATGATCCTCATGGAAAAACAGCTCAAAACTAGTGATCCCTTCATGATATGAGCGGGGCTGGTGCATGCTTTCTGCCAAGGGCTGGCGGTTCCTGTTGAAAGCTCTGCAGGCCACACGAGCGGTCTGTCCTCACTGCTGAACACTAGCTGGAAGGTGAGAGCAGCCCAGACCACAGGTAATGAAAGAAGGTGGCTGTGTCCCAATAAAACTTTATTTACACCAACGGGCTCGCAGGCCAGAAAGAAGGGATGGCACCGGTGGAGGTGCTGGCGAGTCCTTGTGGGAGATGGATAGACACGGAGGAGAACCCTGGTTCTTGCCCTTCTACCTTGGGACTGCGAGTACTTTACCCAATTGCTTGACTTCTAAGCAAAGAGTTTTTGGCGTACCCCGCCACCTGCAATGACCCCGTTACGGGGTTTCTTCAGCGTCTCTGCCCAGAGCCTCTCGTCATCTCTCTGCACTTCAGCGCCTTCTTTTTCTTGTTCTTTGGCGCTTCCTCTATGCCCTGAGATTGGGAGCTCACAGAAGACAGTCTCCTCCCTTAGCAAACTTGGTGACATGCTGACTGAACGGCCACCCATCAAGGTGTCCTCCCCCCTCAGCACCCCTCAGGCCAAATTGTCCATCCCCCCAGCTTCCCATAAATAGCAGCTGGGACCCCTCAGCTGTTCGTCACCAGCTTCCCGAACAGCTGGGCATCTGGGACCCCCAGGCGTGTGGCACTCACGCCACCGGCTCACTGCCACCGGGAGCACCTGCTCTGGGCTAGATGAGGCTCGGGGAACCCAGCGTGGCCTCCGCCCGAAGGGGAGCGGAGAGAGGCCGGAAGGACTGGAGTCCTCTCGCAAGGCTGCTCGAATCTGACCTACTTCCTGCCTTGGTGTCTTTCTATGGAGAGCTCAAGCACTTCAGAAATAACTCTCCAACTGTGCTAACAGCTCCTCTCAGGACAGCCTCCGAGCCGCACCACAAGCAGGAAGGACAAGAAAAGCTAAGCCTGAGAAACCATGACATAAAAGCAGAGGAGGAGGTAGCCCCCCGGTGGCTCAGTTGGTTGGAGCATCATCCCATGCAACCCATAACATGCTGTAACAGAACCCCAACCATTCAAACAAGTTAAAACTACTGATACTCTTTCTTCCCAAAGTTCTTTACTTCTGATTTTCAAAAGAGAAGAAATATATAACACAGCTTTGAAAGCAAAAAGAACTACACAGATTCAAGAGGGTAATCAGTTACCCAGCAAATACTGTTTGAGCACCAACTACATGCAAAGCCTTGCAGAAAGTACAGTGAGAATATAAGAGAGTCCCTCTCCGAGAAGATGGAGCGTTTGATAGATAGATTGACATCTACTTCAAGACAATGAATTAATCTGGGAGTCCGGGCTGTGAGAGTGGAAGAAGAACACCTTCCTGCCGGGGGGTGGGGGGGGGGTGGGGGGGGGGAGAAAGATCTGGGATGGCTTCTCCCGGGAGGCACATAAGTGAGATCTCCACAGGCAGTGGGAGGAGAAGCAGGACAGAGGAGCAGCGAAGCGCAGGACGGTGATAGGAAAAGCACCGNCCCCCCCCCCCCCCCCCCCCCCCCCCCCCCCCCCCCCCCCCCCCCCCCCCCCCCCCCCCCCCCCCCCAGAAAGATCTGGGATGGCTTCTCCCGGGAGGCACATAAGTGAGATCTCCACAGGCAGTGGGAGGAGAAGCAGGACAGAGGAGCAGCGAAGCGCAGGACGGTGATAGGAAAAGCACCGACACTCTACAGCGTGTGTGGGACACGGAGGACGGAGGGAGGACGCCGTCGGGTGGGGCCAGGCTGCAGAAGGCCTTGAATGACATGCCAAGATGCCAACCGAGTTTTGTACGTGACAGGAGCACGTTCGGTGTTTGAAGAAGGGTTGGAGATCGGGCCTGTGACAGCCGTACGCCACGGACCTGGGAGCTACAAGAAGAGGAAGTCCTGGCACGCGGACGACTTGGATGAACCTTGGAAACACATTTAAGTGGGAGAAGCCAGTCACAAAAGTCTGTGTAGACAGGGTGTGGCAAAAGTAGGTTCATAGTTAGGACTACGGGAAACCCTTTATTCTTGTCTTATTATTTATTAATTATTGCATTCTTCATTTATCACCACAACTGTATTGCAACCCACTTTTGCAGGTTAGGGGAGTAAATAGAGAGAGAGTAGACTCGTAGTTGCCTAGGGCTGGGCTGGGGGTGGGCAGTTGCTAGCTCAAAGGTCAGAGTTGCTTTCTGAGGAGATGAAGACGTTCTAAAACGGACTGCGGCGATGGCTGCACATATCTGTGAGTGTGCTGAACACCATGACGCTGTTTTACACTGTAAATGAGTTAACTGTATGGAATATGAGTTACATGAACCAATAAAGCTGATTTAAAAAAAGAAGAAGGAAGCAGCCAGGTGGCTATCGCAACAGGCCAAGCCAGACATCTGAGGTTGTGAATGAGCACAGTGCAGTGGTCATGGGTGGAGGAGAGTCGGAGAGATGCTGCAGAAACAGGCCCCACTGTGTGTGTGCGTGTGTGTGTGTGTATGTGTATGTGTGCGTGTGTATGTGTGTGTGCGTGTGTGTGTATGTGTGTGTGTATGTGTGTGTATGTGTGTGTGTATGTGTGTGTTTGTGTATGTGTGTGCGGGTGTGTGTATGTGTGTGTATGTGTGTGTGCATGTGTGTGTATGCGTGGTGTGTGTATGTGTGCATGTGAGTGTATGTGTGTGCATGTGTGTGTATGTGTGTATGTGTGTGTGCGTGTGTGTATGTGCGCGCGTGTGTGTATGTGTGTGTGTATGTGTGTGTGTGTNTACTCATTAGCATGCATATGTGTATGTGTGTGCGTGTGTGTATGTGTGTGTGCGTGTGTGTGTGTGTGTGTGTGTGTGTGCGTGCGCGGGGCGGGGGGGGGGAGCGTGAGGAGGAACAAGCGAAAAAATAGCGCAGAGGCTTCCAGTGGGAGTGACTAGAAGGGAGGCTGTGGGAGAAGCAGGATGGAAAACTATTATCATCTGCTCTCCACGCCGCGAGCCCACTCCTGGAAGCGAGGGCGCAGAGGGAGGCACAGAGTGGACGCCTGCCTGGTGGCCGAGGGTCTTTTGTGACTGCTGGTGACAGTTACTATTTTTAGCGCTCCTGACCGGCTCAGATGGGTCCTGACTGGCTCCAGATGGGTCCTGACCGGCTCAGGAGGGTCCTAACTGGCTAGAAAGATCCTTACTGGAAGGGCCCTGACCGGTTTGGGAGGGCCCTGACCAGCTCGGAAGGGTCCTGACCGGCTTGGATGGGTCCTGACCGGCTTGGATGGGTCCTGACCGGCTTGGATGGGTCCTGACCGGTTCAGGAGGGCCCTGACCGGCTCAGGAGGGCCCTGACCAGCACGGGAGGGCCCTGACCAGCTCAGGAGGGCCCTGACCAGCACGGGAGGGCCCTGACTAGCTCAGGAGGGTCCTAACCGGCTTGGATGGGTCCTGACCGGCTTGGATGGGTCCTGACCGGCTTGGATGGGTTCTGACCGGCTCAGGAGGGCCCTGACATATGCCTGGAGCGGAATCCCCAGCCGGTGCGCTGCAGGCATGTTTAAAACACATAACAACCTGACTATCTGGTCGGGGCACTGGCCTCTGTTTCCGTAGGTTGTCAAATAAAAAAGTGACAACAGCCAACACAACAACAGCCGTTCAGTGTGAATGAATCAAAATTAACCCTATGTTTTGTCAGATCGGCAAAAAAGGCTATTTTTTGTTGTGCTGCCGGACTTTAGTCATTAGTCTGGTGCCATGAGATGAAGAGGTTGAAAGTCGCTGGCACAAAGCTATACTTAGGAGAATTTAACCAGAAAAAAGAAGATTACAGCGAGCGAGAAAACCAGTCCTACAGCTGCCCCACGGTCCTCTCAGCATCCAGAGCTGGGTGTTTACTACAAACCCGCACACAGAGCTGCGGTGCGCTGTCCTGCAGCTGTGCATGCAATGGCTCCTGCAGATGCCCACGCTCTGAAAGGCAGTGGTAGCTCCTATTACCGATGGGACTCACAACAGTTGCAATGTATTTTGCTTGTTTCTATCAAAGAAGGCAAGAACTAGGAATTGTTGGTTCATGAAGTCAGAGGGTTACATGAAATCATTGGAACATACCAGAGTCAGGAGCTGCAGAATAAAAATAATATTTAAAAGGTACATTTTAGGCCAAAACATGGCCAAGTAAAACAGCATGCAGCTGGCAGAGCAACTCCCCTTGCAAAGCCCATGGTACGGCTTCCAAATCCACATCCTGCGCTTTGTCAAGTTAAGCCCCTGGGAACAAAGGGGGTTCGCCTGTCAGGTCATAATTCCACGGGACAGAATCTCTGGCCATAGGTCGGGGTAAAAAGTTGAGGTCGCTGCGGGGAAGCCATCATGACACAAGGAGGCTCCCATCTCAGGAGACAGGGTCCAAAAACAGCTTCACTGGAAGATGACTCTGCGTGCGGGACTGTCCTGCAAACGCACCGGGAGGCCCTTCCAGGACAGCCCCGAGGCTCCCTCCTCGGCCGGCCCCTCCCGGGCCAGTGCCAGCTCTCGCTCATCCCTGTGTTCCAACCACCTCGCCCCGTGGGTGCTCAAGGAATGCTCAGCAAATAAACACATGAGCACACGCACTGCAGGGGTGGGAAGGACCAGTGGGACCTGGATGAATGTCAGCGTCTGTACGTCCGCCATCCGGAGCCTGAAGTCAGCGAGGATCCACAGGAGAGAGGATCTGCCCCCTGACCCCTCCTGTCGTCTCCCAGATGAGGGCACTGGTCCGCGTGAGTGGTGGACACGGTCCAGCCTCCAGCTAAGTCACAGTGACCATGCCCATGTGGGACAGAAAGAGACCAAGATGAAACCACGGCTTTGAAAGGCGAGTAACGTAGCTGACGGAGGCCTGAGGGTGTATTCCTGGCTACTCCAGCAAAGATCATGGTCAGCGCTCTCTGTAGCCACGTGCGCCTGAGTAACAGCTGTGTGATTAGCATAGGGAGTGTGATTAGCTCCATTTCATGGATGAGAACATCAAGGCCTGGGGACAGGAGGCAGCCTGCCTGGGGCCACCCCAACAGGCTGCAGCAGGTCCACCTGGGACCCCTCGCGGCTCCAGGGAGCAGCACGACAGGATGGAGCAGCCACTTCCGTGGCGCTAGAACCAAGAGGCGCCGCTGTGCAGCATAACCCACCCCGGGGACAGAGCTCAGCCGGACTCAGGACCCAGTCAGGGCACAGCTCTCACAGTTTGCATTTTGGGGACCTGTCCTCTTGGCCTCTGCATATTTCCCTAAATCTTATGAAACAAGCGAAACGACTACACAGCGTTTGAAGGTCTGGATGATGTTCTAGCGCTGAACTGGATGGTGAGCAGACGTGGTTTATCTGTATTGACCTTGAACACACGGAGGCTAGGGGCACAGACCTCCGCTCTGTAAAAAGTCCACGTGGAACTGCTGGTTCCCACAAAACGTAACTACTAGTATCCTTCCAGATGCCATGGACAGCCCACTGACACATACTCCATGTTACATGTGTTACACACCGTATTCACACAGTGAAAGGCAATGCTAAGAAAATCCTCAGGAAGAGAAAACACATTCACAGTCTTTATTGAGAAAGATCCACGTATGAGTGGACCTGTTGTTCAAGGGTCAACTGGACTTTTTTTTTAAGGAAGGAATTCTTAAAAGTATGGATTGATTTAGAGAGAGAGGAAGGGAGAATGGAGAGAGAGAGAGATGGAAACATCGATAGGCTGCCTCCTGTACGCCCCCTACTGGGGAGGGAGCCCACAACCCAGGCATGTGCCCTGCCCGGGAATTGAACTAGCGACCTTGATGCATGGGCTGCTGCTCAACCACTGAGCCACACTGGCTGGGCTCAAGTGCACTTCTGTAAGCTGTACAGATACATTATATACGTTCACTTGGATATATAACACATTTCACAGATTAATAAAACTTACTTAAATAAACTCTGACCCAGCCCTGAAGACACAGGCACCAGCTGAGTGGTGACGGGTTGGGGCTCGCCAGGGCCTGAGGGGGGAGGGGGGGAAGATTATCCTGTTGTGTGACCAACTCACAGAGAGCAGTGCCAGCCAGAGCGATTTCCCCGCCTCCTCGGGGGCCTCTTCCACATGGTTATGTTTAAAGCTCCAGATTTCTACCAAATAAAACTCTCTTCTCACTAACTCAAGGCCTGGAGTACAGAGGGTAAGAGCTCGACATCTTCAACTTCGCGCTCATCTTCCACCCCCGTGCCATCCTGGTGCTACTTAAACCTCTCTGAGACTCAGTTTCCTTGCCTGTAAAATGGGATAAATGCACCTTTCCTGTAGGGTTTGTATGAGACACTCGAGGAGCATTGCTGTAGTGGCTAATGCTATTCTGCACGAACGCCCCAAACTACACACTCACCCCCTGCTTGGCCCCGAGCACCGTGCTCAGGATGTTGGGAACAGCATCCGCGCTCTGCACCTGAGCCGGGGTCTTCCTGGCTCTGCCTCACGCTCCGGGCTCTGCTTCACGCTCCAGGCGTCCACAGGTGAGCCCAGTCCTGCTCCTTTGCTCCCCTCCCAGTGCCCCCTCCCCTGTGCTGCTCTCTCTCCCCTCCACCTGCCCTCACTCTGGGTCCTGTGGCCCAGTTCTTGCTTCTTCTCTGCCTGGGAGACCCACTCAAGTCTTAAAACCTCAGGGAACTCCCTCCTTCGAGGATCAACCCACACCCCATGTCCCACACCCCATGTCCTCCATCAGCCCCCCCTCACCCCCCGCACATTACCTCTCTCCCTGTTTCTGCACATCTTTGGAGGTTATCAGTCATGCCATTAAACATGAATCACCTTAGGGCAGTTCTCTAACTTTCCTCGGGGTTCGCGTTCCCTCTTCTCATGTACGAAGCCCTGGCTCCGGCCGCGGTGTCCCAGCGGCAGTGAGAGCCTGGGGGCGGCACCAGAGCTCTGCAGTGTGACCCCGGACGATCATGTAACTCCTCGGAGCCTTAGTTTCCTGATTCAGAAAATCCGCGTAACAACAGTGCACAGTTCCAAGGCTGCGGAGCTAACGTCAGAGAACATTTACATGTTTCCTGTAGCGAGTTACTAGGTGAGCATCAGCGACCATTAGCAACATCCTCCTCCTCCTCACCGTCATCGCTGTGACTGCTACGGCGACGGGAACCAGCTGCAGGTGGGACGTCGTGGTGAAAACATGACTTTGTTGCACTTGGGAGGCGGCAAACGACACGTAAAGGGCCAGACAGTGAGCATTCCGGCTTCGTGGACCATGGCTCTGTCAGCTTGGGCGCCGTGGCTGAGAGCTGTCCCAGGCGAAGGCAAACAGATGAACTTGACTCCTGCCAATATGGCCTTATGGAGACTTAAATCTGAATTTCATACAGTTCTCACATGGCATTAAATGCCAGTCTCCTCTTGGTCTGTTCCAACCACTTCAGCATATGAGGAAAACACTTAGCTCGCGAGCTTTACAAAGGCAGGCGTGAGCTGAGGGACCGCAGCTGAGCTGTGCTGACCCTGCTTAGGGTCGGCAGGTCCTCCGGGTGCCTCCGGCCCGGGCCTCTGCCCCACAGGCAGGAAGCAAGCACGGCAGGTCTCGAGGAGGGGCGCCAGCCTGCCGCATCCCCACAGAGGCCGCTGCGGTGGGCAGGCCGGTGCCCAGCAGCATGGCCGGTGCTGGCCTCGGCCGCACTCCCGCTCTCCTGGCCAACGTGCCACAAGGGCTGTGACCTGTGTCTGCTTCCAAGGAGAGGCATTTGAGAGCGCGCTCTCCGCCCTCCGCCCTCCGTGCTCAGCGGGACTGAGCCCCCACGAGGGTGAGTCCGGGAATCTCCCCAGCCTCGGAGAGACTCAGAGAAGAAATCTCTAGGACAGGGGTCCTCAAACTTTTTAAACAGGGGGCCAGTTCACTGTCCCTCAGACTGTTGGAGGGCCGGACTATAGTCTAAAAAAAACTATGAACAAATTCCTATGCACACTGCACATATCTTATTTTGAAGTAAAAAAACAAAAGGGGAACAAATACAATATTTGTATTTGCATGTGGCCCGCGGGCCGTAGTTTGAGGACCCCTGCCCTAGGACTAACTTATAATGCGCTAAGCGACTGAGTGTGTGGCAGATACGGGCGGTACTTGTTATCAAGGCATAACCTGGCCCATCCAGGCTAATTCAACACCTTTCCGCCAACAGAAACCGCAGCACAGCCTGAGCGCAGCGCACATAAATTCACCCACAGCAGCTGGCTTCTCACCCCCTCTCACCTGCACAGCTCACCCAGGGAACACAAATCCAGCTTTCTGGACAAGTTACAAGAGATCAGAAGATGCTCTTCTCCGAGTTCTATCGTGAGAAGCCGACATCACCTCTGCGGCTGGGAAATGCTCACAGTGACCAGGAGGGGTTTCCAGCTGCAGGGAAGCCCCGGGTCTGATTTGCTGGACGCGATCTCTCCCATCCAGAAGCTTACATGCCAACAGAGATCATCTTTCTTCTTAAAGAAACAATGATGATGACACACACACACACACAAGGCGAGTGATGCTTACTGCTGCTTATTCCGCCAGGTGCAGTCCTCTTCCCAAAGCAGAAGCCGGGGCGGGGGGGGGGGGGGAGGAGGAGCATCCTTGTAAGGACTCCTCAGCCAGATCCATCTGTCAGAGATGCCTACCTCACTCAAGGAAGTTAAACACTTAGGGACCACCACTCAGTGCCCCCCGTTTCCTGAGGGTAGAAAACTCCTGATTCTCAGATTCTCATCCCACCAAACAATGATGTCAATCTCACCTGCTAGCAAGAGGGGGTGCCTGCTGGGGGACATTGGTAATGAATACTCAACATTTTCAAATAAAGGGTTACTTTAGTGTCTCCTGCTGGCTAAGACAGTGCACCCCCAGTCCACCACACAAGTGACTCCTCCATCAAGGCTGTGACCTTTTTCTACGCCATTACCAAAAAGGAAGCTGGGAGCCCAGCCGGCGTTGCTGACTGGTTGAGCGTCAACCTATGAACCAGGAGGTCAGGGTTCCATTCCCGGTCAGGGCGATTCCCAGGTTGTGGGCTCCATCCCCAGTAGGAAGCATGTAGGAGGCCGGTCGATGATTCTCTCTCATCATTGATGTTTCTATCTCTCTCTCTCCTTATCCCTTCCTCTCTAAAATGAATAAAAATATATTTTTTAAAAAAAACGAAGCTGGGAGAGAGATGAATCTGTCCCCCCAAGACAGACAGAAGTCACCTACAGGCCGCACAGCAGGTAAGCTGCGGTCACGTGACTCGGACTCAGGTGGCTCCCCAGAATCTGGAGCCCCAGTGCAACCCACCTGTACTGCAGCTTGCTTCCCGGCAACGTGGGAATAGCTGGAAGCCTGGTCCTCAAAGAGGTGGCAGAGGCCACGCCGGCTTCCTCCTCCTCTAGACAAACTGCTACAGAAACAACCTCGAAAGATAAATCTGATCTTGACCCTGTGGGGCAGGAATTCCAGGCTTTTAAAAGTCTAATTTAGTTGTGCCTGCTGCAACCTAAGCCCCCCTCCTTTCATGGATCTGAGCCTGAGATGAAGAATCGCGCTCCATTCCGGGCCGGACTGGAAGAAAAAAGGGACATCGGACAACTGACCTTCACTATGAACCTACGCATGGCTGACGGCTAACCTCCAAGGAGCACAGAGGGGTGCAAGGATGCGGTCGCCGGCTTTCTCACGAGCGCGCACGTGCCAATCCACAGTGTAACGCAGCCGCTTGCTCCCTCCCCGTCCCCCCACACAGAGACCCTCCACATTTCTTTGGCCTGCGGACCTGCCCTGCTTGTGTGAGAATGACACTCTATGTTTTCACAGAACCACACTCTTCCGGCACAGGTTTTCCCGAAGGCCTGCCCAGCCGCTAGGCTCTGTGGACACTGCACACACCCCAGCAGGTGTGAGGACGGACGAGGAACCCAGAATCCATACTCAGGTCACTGCTGTCTGCCAAGTCCTCTGGGAGCCAAAGCAGTGTGTTGGAGAGCCGCCCCACAAACCCAGAGACCTCCTGGGTGTTTGGGGTCCTGAACTAGGAATACCGCTACATCACACACGCACAGCCACTCCCCGGCAGCAGCTCAGGAGGCGACTTGTTACCTCAAAAAGTTACTTGGCTTCCAAACTTCACGTGTCCCACAGCCCTGCTGGGCCCGACTCTCCCTGTCCCACAGCTCTGCTGGGCCCCGCCCTCCCTGTCTGCATGTGCCGCCTGCACCTTGCTCACCGCCTCCAGAGAGACTGGAGCCCCCCCACCTCCCGCCCTAACCAGGGAGACTGGATTGGGGGAGGGTTTCTACCTCCTGAT
>JAWPEG010000010.1:2766867-2781001 GCA_035771395.1 Myotis vivesi | reverse complement strand
GAATTCCAGGCTTTTAAAAGTCTAATTTAGTTGTGCCTGCTGCAACCTAAGCCCCCCTCCTTTCATGGATCTGAGCCTGAGATGAAGAATCGCGCTCCATTCCGGGCCGGACTGGAAGAAAAAAGGGACATCGGACAACTGACCTTCACTATGAACCTACGCATGGCTGACGGCTAACCTCCAAGGAGCACAGAGGGGTGCAAGGATGCGGTCGCCGGCTTTCTCACGAGCGCGCACGTGCCAATCCACAGTGTAACGCAGCCGCTTGCTCCCTCCCCGTCCCCCCACACAGAGACCCTCCACCTTTCTTTGGCCTGCGGACCTGCCCTGCTTGTGTGAGAATGACACTCTATGTTTTCACAGAACCACACTCTTCCGGCACAGGTTTTCCCGAAGGCCTGCCCAGCCGCTAGGCTCTGTGGACACTGCACACACCCCAGCAGGTGTGAGGACGGACGAGGAACCCAGAATCCATACTCAGGTCACTGCTGTCTGCCAAGTCCTCTGGGAGCCAAAGCAGTGTGTTGGAGAGCCGCCCCACAAACCCAGAGACCTCCTGGGTGTTTGGGGTCCTGAACTAGGAATACCGCTACATCACACACGCACAGCCACTCCCCGGCAGCAGCTCAGGAGGCGACTTGTTACCTCAAAAAGTTACTTGGCTTCCAAACTTCACGTGTCCCACAGCCCTGCTGGGCCCGACTCTCCCTGTCCCACAGCCCTGCTGGGCCAGACCCTCCCTGTCCCACAGCTCTGCTGGGCCCCGCCCTCCCTGTCTGCATGTGCCGCCTGCACCTTGCTCACCGCCTCCAGAGAGACTGGAGCCCCCCCACCTCCCGCCCTAACCAGGGAGACTGGATTGGGGGAGGGTTTCTACCTCCTGATCCAGCTGCTTGTCAATCACAGGCACACATCTTGCTCAACTTCATCCAAAGCATCCCCTATGGCAGCGGTTCTCAACCTGTGGGTCGCGACCCCTTTGGTGGTCGAACGACCCTTTCACAGGGGTCGCCTAAGACCATCCTGCATATCAGATATTTACATTACGATTCATAACAGTAGCAACATTACAGTTATGAAGTAGCAATGAAAATAATTTTATGGTTGGGTCACAACATGAGGAGCTGTATTTAAAGGGCCAGAAGGTTGAGAACCACTGCCCTACGGTAATGCCCTAACTCCACGCCGAGTGTCCAGCCTGCAAACCCCCTCGGATCCAGGTACTCCCCACAGCTTCTCTGCGGCCCGGCTGGAATGAGTTCTCGCCTCCTCTGAATTCCTCGAGTGCTTGGTCCCTGCATGCATCCGTCCCTGAGCATTTCCTGACTCGGTTTACAGGGTGCGTGTGAGTGTGAGGAGAGGTGGTCATTCAATCCATGAGTCCCTAGGAGTCAGAGGCAATGTCCTCTCCGTCTTTAGCCCCCACAATGCCCGGGCACAGGGCTGTGAAGATAACGGTCAACATCTACAGAATGAAGGTGTGGACGAATAACGAGTGCACAGACCTTGGCCCTGCTCCCTGGGAAGTCGGGTCTAACAGACACACCTCACTTGCGGTGCTGCCCACAAAACCGTAATAATGGCCGAGTCACAAGAGTCTGCACCCTGACTGTCTCACTAATTAGGTGCACGACTTTATTCTAAACCCGCTCTCCACCTCAGATTCTCCACCTCAGATTCTGTAGCTCCCGAGTGAAGAAGCCCCGTTTCATAGGGTTATAGTAAGGATGCAAAGAGACAATGCACTTCCACACACTTTTAAAAGTCTGATTAACTAACCAAGTAAGTAGAAGGCAAGGAGACAGCAGAGCAGAAGGCCAACCTGTAGTGTCGCTACGCATCGAGGCCAGTGCCTGCAGAAGAGCAACCAAGACGGCGCTCACGGGGAAGGTGCCTGCAGATCCAAAGCCCAGGTCCTGCCTGCTGCCCTCGCACGGTCCCCTGACCTCTCTCTTGGTTTCCTCGCTCTGTAAACGGGGATCTTAATCCTAATGCCACAGGCACCACGTGACCCACAGGTACAGGCGCGCACAGTAAGCCCGCCGTACATGTCAGCTGCCGTCACAACTGTTGTCGGCATTACCATCTGATAGCTGGCACTGCCGTTTTATCATCAGCATTGTCGTTTTCCATATCCCTGACAGAGCAGGCATTCCTGAATGTTTCTATAAACAATCGGACATGAGAATGTTACTGAGCTCCATCCTCTTCCCTACACGGACAGTGCTGTTGTCCAGAACCAAGTGGCCAGTATATGGGTCACCTCGTTCCTACCACCTCCCGTGTGGGACAGCAGGGATGCCCGGACACAGGAGTCCAAGCCCGAACGCCACCACACCTGACAGACCTCAGGACCAGTGTCCAGGTGACAAACGACAGCATTCTCCTGTCCGGTAACATTTGGCTGAACGGGTGAGGCTCCCAGCTTAACACTGCTTTCCTGCTGAAATGCCCAAGATACTCAAGACAGGTTTTTAAAGCAAATGTCTGCGTAACTGAGGCGCCAGCTGGGCTGAGCACACGCGTCTGTGTCAAAGCAACGTCTCACCCTGAGCGCAGCCCGCAAGCACCCAGTCCTGGCCCGGCTGTGCCCAGAGCAGCCCTCGAGCACCCAGTGCTAGCCGGGCTGTGCCCAGAGCAGCCCTCAAGCACCCAGTCCCGGCCGGGCTGTGCCTGAGCAGGAGGTGGAGGGACGCTGCCTGCCTTCCTGCAGGCCCAGCCTCTCTCCCAGCAGCACCTGGGCCCTCCTGGGAGGCCCAGCCAAGCCACAGGCCTGCTCTGCTCTGCTGAGGCGCACAGGGCGGCTCACACTCACTGGCCCGGAATCCAGGGCCCACAGGCTCCGAGAAGGGCCTCGGGCTCCGGAGCAGGGAAGCTCCCAGAGAAAGCGAGTGCAGGGATGGCACGAAGTGCTCCGCCCTGTCCTCACACTCGGAACAGGCCAGTCAGCGCGAGCTGCACACAGAGGAGAGAGACCAAATCTTAAGAAACTGCACGCGGGGTCACCGATGCCACCACCACCCAGGACCTCACAACTGTTCTGTGTGTGTTTTTTAAAATATTTTTTAATCCTCACCTGAAGATATGCTTTTATTGATTCTAGAGAGAGGAAGGAAGAGAGAAACATTACCTCCCGTCTGCGCCCCAATTGGGGATGGGGCCTGCAACCTTTGGGTGTACGGGACGATGGTCAACCCACTGAGCTCGGCCAGGGCAGGGCCTCCTGTGTCTGAGAGCAAGAGCCCCGCCTGCAGGAGCTAGGCTCCTCCGTTCCTGCTGCAAGTACCTTTGTGGGACCCACCAAGGGCGCCCAGGCCTGGGGAGGAGGGAGGAGGGAGGGAGGAGGAAGGAGGGGGGGCTCAACCCATTCTCTCAGGGTTCGACCTAGAGGAGCGGTTCTGCAAAGCCAGCTGCAGCGAGAGCCAGGCTGGGACTCCCTGCATTATAGGGCTCAGTACCTGCCCGGCTGTGAAAACCAAGCCCCCATTCAGAGAGGTGACTACCCTCCACCCCTGGACTGCTTGGGCTTCAAGGAAGGCAGGGAGCACCCCTGCAGGGAGCTCTCCAAGCTCTTCCTCCTCCTCCCCCTTGGAGGAGAAAGGCCTCCAAGCTAGAGCAGAGCTCCCCACCCGCAAGCCCAGGGGGCTCACCCCCCAGCGCTCAGCCAGGACAGGTGCCTGCCCAGCCACAGGGCAGTGGCCATGGAGGGGGGGGGGCGCGGGGCTCTCTCTCCTCTGGACACCAGGCAAGCTAGAGAGAAGCCCTGATGGCCCGAGACTGCCCACTGCCCTCCAGTGAGGTGCCCAGGGCGCAGGGTGAGAAGGCCCTCTAGGGTGAGGAGAGCGCCCTGTGCCTTCAGCCGGCGAGGACACAGGACTGAAAGCCAGCGATCTTCCCCTGTTCCCTCAGGGGCACCAGCCGTGCCCCTCAAAGTTAGAGGATCCTTAAGCTACGGGTTGGTCCTCTCCACAGCCCCTACCTCCACAGAACCCGGGAAGGGGCTGGCAGACGCCGGCTGAGCCGGAGGGGAACCACCTTTGTGGAGTGTGTGCCCCATCTTGACCCGAGACCAGTGAGGGGAGCGCCCGGGAAGGTGTCGGATGCTGAGCGGGGACCAGGCTGCAGGGGCGGGGCCTCCCCGCACTCACCAGGAGAGCTTGAACCCTTTCATCGGCACAGTCACGCCAGCCCCGGCCTCCGCATCCCGGGTGCAGGGCCGGGGGTCCCAGGACACGTCTGAAAAGATGAAGTGCCAGGAGAACAGCATCCAGGTAACGTGACTGAGCGCAGAAAGGAGGACGAGAGAGCACACAGCAGCCAGAGATCTGTCGCCGCTTCCCTTCCTCTGCCTCTCGGACCGGCTCCGCGGCCAAGGGCAGCTGCTTACATCCAGCCGGGGCTGCGGCCGCCTGTCCGCCCGAGCTGCCGCCGCCACTGCCCGCCTCGGAGGAGGATGGGGAGGCTGGCAGGGCTGCGATCCACCCGGGAGTTGCTGTCCACAGGCGGCTGGCCAGCCCCCAGGCGCCCTCACCTCACCCTGTGGGGAGCGCCCGTGGCGAGCCCTGGGCGCCAGCAGCGGCCCCGGTGAAGCTGCACCTCTCTTCCCCCTGCGGCTCCCGCAGCTCCATGTAATCCCCTAATCAATGCAGCGCCCCAGCGGCACTGCCAGCCACTTCCGCCCACTTAAAGACACAGCACAGCTTTGTCCCAGGACGGACCCAGAGCCCGGGAGAGGGTGGGCGGGCAATGCGGGGCCTGGGAGGAAGGGGAGGGGCAGCACTCTCTGAAGACGGGCACTTCCATGGGCATCACCGGGGGCAGGAGAAGGGCAGGAGGGGGCCTCAGCCCAGGCCCTCAGCAAACCTGGGGAACCCACGGCTGCGCTGACCAGGAAGGCTGGTGGTGTGTGTCTGGGGGTCAGAGGCAGGCGAGCGGCACAGACCACCTTAAGCAGAACCCGCACCCTTTCCCCAGCAAGGCGGGGCCAGCGCGCTGCGGCTGAGCTGAGCCGTCCACGCTCTCCCCTCTCCCCGAAGCTCCCCTCCCCACCAGAGATCACCTTCCCGCTTCTGAGGTGTGTGGTGAGGCAGCAACTTATGGAGGCCCAGCAGCGCCCCCTCCCAGTCACCTGAGGCCAGGGGTCCTTTAAGGTGGCCGCCCAGGCCTGGGGTGGGGTTTAAACAGCTTGTCACCCTGCAGGGCTCTGGAAGACCCAGGCCAGGCAGCCTCCGTGAGGAGTGAGGGGTGAGGCGGGACTGGGTTTGCAAAGTCAACTCAAGCCTACAATTCCTGGGAAGGGAAAGGTTCCCCTCGCGTCCTCCAGGCTGGGCCCAGGCGGGCTTCCAGCCCCACATCTCCGGCTGATTGCTTCTGTCTCCTCCTCTGGATGACTGCCTATTCGGGGCAGTAATGCGGATGGGTGAGAGGGAACAAAGAGGCGATTAGTGATGAAATGAAATAGCGACCTTCAACTGAACCATATGAGCCTTTACCCTGCAACTCGCCCCAAAGCAACCTACATGTCCACGGGACCCTCAAAAGGAATACTCCCAAGAAAGCCTGGAGCAAATCCCAGCTGGTGACACTCACTACACCCGCCCCTCCTAGTGCATTACCTGCCTTCCCTTTCCAGGGCAGGACTGCGGGCTCGCTCCACTCAGCTCAGTCTCCCTGCTTGCACTCAGCTCAGTCTCCCTGCTTGCATAGAGCAGGGGCACTACAGCAAGCGCTAATTGAAGTGACCTTATTCAAACCTAATTAAAACCCTGCAGTCTCTCCAGTGTTCAGATGGTCCGGCAGAAATACTCTTTAAGGTCTCCTGAGCTTTCAGAGATGCAGCCCAAAGCAGACCCCGTGCCAGATAACAGTGAAATACTTTCAAGACTTCTAACACATCTGCACTTATGTGTTTAACATTCCTTGCGCCTGTATCCAAGCCCTACTTTCAGCACAGGTATAGTAAAGATGCGATACCAGAAGTGCCTGGAGTTCTCCTGTATGACCTAGATAAGCCACTCACCCGGCCACCCAGGTCACGTGACCCAACCCCTAGAGCAGGGATGGGAATTGTGGGGGCCATATAAGGCCATGCGATCATTTGGTCTGGTCCTGCCAAGGCATTAGGGTGAGTTAAATGTTTGACCAAATATAACAGGCTAAATTTTAAAAAAATATACTTTTATTGATTTCAGAGAGGAAGAGGGAGGGCGAGAGAGATAGAAACACCAATGATGAGCGAGAATCATCGATTGGCCGCCTCCTGCACTCCCCACACTGGGTACCGAGCCCGTAATCCAGGCATGTGCTCGAACCAGGACTCATACAGGGACCTCCTGGTTCATAGGCTGACACTCAACCACTGAGCAACACCTGCCCCGGCAGCAGGCTAATTTTTAAGTTGAAAATTTTGTATGGCCCACAACTGATGTTATAAATATCTAAACAGTCCTTGGCAGGAAAAAGGCTCCCACCCCTGCCCTAGAGGAATGTCACTGGGGGTCGCCAAGCG
The DNA here is from genome assembly GCA_035771395.1 of Myotis vivesi. Classification (NCBI taxonomy): domain Eukaryota; kingdom Metazoa; phylum Chordata; class Mammalia; order Chiroptera; family Vespertilionidae; genus Myotis; species Myotis vivesi. The sequence continues at coordinate 2,774,493 of JAWPEG010000010.1, read as the reverse complement.
GGTGAGGATATTCTCATCCTGCCCCTCACTGCTCTGGGCACAGGCAACGCCCCACACCTGGACCAGCGCTCTCCACGCGTCACGTTAGAAACACATGACTAGATGGTAAACTCTTAGCTTTTACTCTTTACCTGTTTCAATAAAAGAAAAGTCTCCTTTGCAACTATTTAGTAAGAATTTGTTGTGAGCTTATTATGTCAGGCATCATGCTAAGTATTTTACATGCATCATCTCATTCAAACCACACCTCCTAATTATAAAGTGGTGACTATATTTATTTACCAGGTAAAGCAGCTAAAAACTAAAGAGCAGGGGTCCTCAAACTTTTTAAACAGGGGGCCAGTTCACTGTCCCTCAGACATTCCACACATGCGCACTTTGGGGCCGGGACGAGTCGGCTGCTAAGCAGGACAGGCAGCGGCGGCAAAAACACCCGGCGGGCAGGATAAATGTTTTTGGCGGGCCGCATGTGGCCTGCGGGCCATAGTTTGAGGACCCCTGCTAACGAGTGTAGGGTCTTTTTAAAAAATACATTTTTTATTGATTTTTTTCTCTTTTGAGAGAGAGAGAGAAACAAACATCAATGTGTGGAACCCACAACCTGGGCATGTGCCCTGACCGGGAAGCTAACCTAATCTAATCTAGTCTTCAGTGTAAGGGACGACACGCAACCAACTGAGCCATACCAGCCGGGCAAGAACATGGCTTTGTGATTTGCCTGATGCCAGACAGTCAGCAGGCTGCAAGCTGGGGACTCCAGCGCTTCACCGTACGTGTGCCGACAAAGACGCTTCTCTACCAGACAAGCCGAGTGGTAAGGGCTCATGCTCCCAGGACAAAAGAATCCAGGCAGCAGGTAGGAAAGAGACTACGTCAAGCCAGCTGCTTCCTCCATTACTGATGAGTTCGCCAGTGTGTGTGTGTGTGTGTGTGTGTGTGTGTGTGTGAGGTGTGATGTGAGAAACACGAAAGGGGAGGAGAGAGAAGATCTGAGCTGGTGGGAAGACCATCACCCACCTTGCATCCCACTTGCTCTCGAATCTGAATCCAGGGCTTTCATGGAGCTCCAGAACCTGGCTCCATCTCTGTGGTCCGTAAAGAAAAACTCAATACAGCCCTGGCTGGTTTGGCTCAGTGGATAGAGCGTCGGTCTGGGGACTGAAGGGTCCCCTGTTTGATTCCAGTCAAGGGCACATGCCTGGATTGCGGGCTCGATCCCCAGTAGGGGGCGTGCAGGAGGCAGCTGATCAATGATTCTCATCATTGATGTTTCTATCTCTCTCCCTCTCCCTTCTTCTCTGAAATCAATAAAAAAAATTGTTTTTATAAAAAGAAAGAAAAACTCAATACAACCCCAACGTGGCTTTAAAGAGCACGGGACCACTGTCCTTCCCTGGAAGGATAAGGAGTGAGACCAAGGGAGTGAAGAAGCCGTACTCGTTCGCTGTATCTTCCCTCCTGCATTCCCCGTGGAGGACAGTCTAGCTCGTGTGGTTTACGAGCTCCGCGGCAGGCGGGCCTGGTGCTGACTAATTCTAGGCGCCCAGGGCCGGGGGGACAGGGGGTGGCCGGGCAGGTGCGTCAGTCCTGCTGCTGCCGGGCTCTGCAAGTGACTGCTCCTGGATACTCCTATGTTAGGAAGAGGGAGACTTTTTAGAAATAAGCTGAATTCTGAAGTCTCCCATTTCTGGCCATACGGCAGGTGAGACATCCCGATGGACGTTCCTGCTAAAAACAACTAGAAATGCTGGACCAGATGAGCCATTTAGAAAGAAAAACAATCTTTTAAAATGCTTGGTGAGCTATGAAAATATTATCCAACTGAGAAATAGTTAGAGGCCACAGACTTAGTGAGGACGGAAACCCAGGAAGTCAAGGAGAAGCCCGTGGGTGGGTTTCCCAGGGGCGTTTGTAGAAGCTGCGCTTCTCAGGCCTCATGGACAGCAGTGGGGCTCCGCCCAGAGCTCGATGACGGTGTGAGGGGAGCCCTCCATGGCAGGCCCAGGCTGGCCACCCACCCCCAGGACAAACATGAAGAAACGCACCTTGTGCTTAGGAAGCTACCTGTCTTAGCCTTGGCAGCCAACACGGCGGAGAGACTACCTCCCCAACAGGTTGTCATTACAAAGTGATCCTCACGCAGATCGCTGCCTGATTCTCTACCCAACAATTCCCAAAAGCAATGTGTGAAGTAGAAGACCGACAAAGGAAGGCCACTCGATCATCATAATTGGTCATAAATAGAGAGCAAAGATAAGGCTTTTCTGGGAGGAAATATGTGTGACATACAGGGTGTCCCCAACAAGGTGTACACACACTGAATAACTGGAGAGGCAGCATTTATTAAGATGCATTTCATTTTCAAAACTGAGCTATCAGCTGTTAAAGTGTGTATAGATTTTGGGGGACACACTGGTTGTAACTGAAAAAGGAACTGTTCACAAAATATATTTTAAAATTCTAAAAATCAAGAAAAAATAAAAAAATTAGGGAAATAGACACATGATTAGTAAGCACTTTCAGGAGAGAAGATGATCAATAAGGACATAAAAAGGCACCTGACCTCACTAGCACTCGGGCAACTGCAAATCTAAATTCCAGTGAGAGGCCATCGCAGCCCGTCTCACAGTGAAAAAGCAAAGTCTTACAAAATCAAGGCTGGGAAGGAGCTAGAGGAAGTGTGTACTGGTTCAGCTGCCCACGAAAACCACCACTGGGATCATGTAGGAATGCTTGAGAATGGCATCCCCGGACACCTCACGGATCCTCCCACCGACTGCAAACCAGTGAAGAAGGCATAGGACATGATCCCGTGTAGAACACACAGCTGAAGGGGTGGATTAGACAGACAGGTGGTTATGTCCATATCAGTACAGCAGCCCCTCACTCAGTTTTACTCTCTGTGGTTTCAGTTACCCTTGGTCAACTGGGGTGGAAGAATATTACATGGAAAATTCCAGAACTAAACAATTCATCAGTTTAAATGGCACGCCATGCTGAGTGAGGAAATCTCACCCCAACCCCTCCAGCCCTCCTGGGACATGACTCATGCCTGGACCGGCAGATCCACACGGCGGCGCCACCCACCCATGGCCACTTGGCATCACATGGCCCGTCACGGCTTCGCAGTGCTAGCGTTCAGGTCGCCCTTATTTCACTTAATAATGGCCCCAAACGCAAGAGTGACGATGCTGTAACCCGTGTGGACCAGGGAGAAGCTGTAAAATGGAAATATGTATTCAGAGGAAAAACAGGGTCTATATAGGGTTCAGCACCGATCATGGTTTGGGGCATCCCTGGGGCGCCTTAGGATGTACCCCCCATGGAGAAGGGGAGACCACTGCATCCTGGACCCATAAAATGCAACATCAAGGGACGACAAACTCAACATTCACAAAGGTGGGGGCCAGTGGGTCGGCAGCCCAGGTGAGATGGCCACCGTGTTTGTTTCTCCTGCCAGCGTGCTTTACCCATATTTAGTACTTTATAATGACCAAGCATCCATTCTGCACGTAGCAGAAACCATTTCAAAATAAGCACAGGAACTGGGACCCCCTGGCTTCACCCTCCCCTGGGTGTTGTGAGCAGCCCCATGGGAGGCGGGGTGGTGGTGTGGAAGATCAACTATGACCGAGTTTCGTATTATCTGCATTTTCAAAAATCTGAGCTCAAAAAATTGGCTTCCTCAGGCTCATGAGAACTCCAGCGTTGGTTGTGTTTACATGGTCTGATTAACACCAGTTTAGTCTGCAGGGTTCCAAGCTTCTGGTTACAATGGTTTCTCCCGAACTTCACTGGGTTTGAATGAAAGTCGGAAAAAGTTCCTTTTCGATTTTAGCTGCTTTGACCTTCTCCTGGTCTCCTATGAACCTTCCCTAATCCAACAAAAACACACCATAGCCTCATCCTGAGGCAGGGACTAGATGGAAGAGGTCTTCAGCCAGGGCAGCCGCTGGGTCCTGGGCAGACACCCACGCCCCGCGGAGGGGAGCCTGAGAGCCGTGCACCCCAGGGAGAGCCGGCCCCACGACTCCCACCTGCCCACCGTGGCTCCTTCTGCCACCAGAAGGCAAGGCTCCACTTGACCTTGGGGAGTCACAGGGGACACATGTGGAGCAGAAACAGAAAGCAGGCTGGTCCCTGAGGCTCACTTTCTGTCTCCAGTTCCTGGGCCTGGGCTGCTCCCCCTGTGCCCCGCTCCTGGGAGAGCGCCCCGGCCAGTGGAGCCGAGAGGCAGGGCCGGTAGAGCTGCAAACTGGGCCAGAGCCGCTGCAGTCAGGCTGGGAACCGAGGCCCAGGCTCCGGAGAGCAGCAGGCGCTGAGAGTGTTATACTTAAGGAGCGTTTTGGAGGTCAGGAAGCGAGAGGAGCGTGGGGGAGGGAGAGCCTCCTCTTGTCCTCCAGCCAGAACCTCTTCCACACTCCCAAGCCCAGTCAGGAGAGCCGGTGAGGGCGGCAGATGGCCACAGCCATGGCCGGGCGCCTGGTCAGGTGCTCCCCCGCCTCCCTGCCCCCTCCCCTGCCTCCCTGGCCCTCCCCGGAGGCATCTCTCCACCCTCTGCCACTATTAGTCACTGGCTCTGGGGTGATGGTGTGAGCTGCAGGCATTGGCCTTGCCTTCTGGTCTGTGCATCTGTGTCAGCTCCCAGCTGGGAGCCCTCCTAGCCCCCCATCCCTCGACCTTAGGGACCCCTGCGCACCCCTGTCCTCCAGCCCCAAGGTCTACTGCTGGGAGGGGGGAAGGAAGGGAGGGCGGGGAAGGGCGGGCAGAGAGCACAGAGCAGCAGAGGCTGACAGACTGTGTGGGAAGCAGGTGGGTCTGTTCATCTCAATGCTTCCTCCGCCTGAGCCGGGACTGACTGAGGGCGCCAGAGTGAAGGAAAAGGACAGACCGCCCCATCCTCTCTGCCCCTCCTTCACAATCTGCTAATCCAGCGTGTGCTTCCAGCACCAGCAGCACAGGAAGGTCAAAGCCAAGCTCCAGGAGGCTTCATCCCACCCCGGCTACTTCACCAACACAGAACGGAGGCACAGGGCTCCCCCCGATGCGGGCTGTGCACCCCGACTGTAGGGTGGTCTCTACACTGTGCCACCTGCTCCTCACGGCACCAGCGAGCAGCACTGACCCACACGTAACAGAGGAAGAAACGGCCCAACTGCCAGGAACTACTCCCTGAGACCAGATGAGTGGAAGCTGGAGAAGAGGCCCAGCTGCAGGTCGAGCCCTCCGCCTGGTGCCAGGAGCCCTCCCTCGCTCCGCCCGTGCCTCCTGTCAGCCAGGCAGGAGGAATGCCTCCCTCGCTCACCTCCTGCAGAGCCCGCTCAGCTCTCTGGCATCCCTTATCCATGGAGACTTCCCGGCATGAACAAGAACTGGTTTCCCAGGCCCTGCTGTTTGCAATGGGCACCTCAGAGACACCTTGCCTCCACCTCCCCTTCCCTTCACCCCCAAATCACTGCTGCCCCTTGCACAGCGCAGCCTGCTCAGGGCTGTTCCCGTCTCCTCCATCAGCTGTCGGGGTCACAGGAGCCCTGCTGCTAGACAGAGGGTGGCCCTAGGAGGCCAGGAAGGGGACAGCTCCTCAGAGAAACCCCGCCAGCAGGAGTGTGGACAAGCTGAGGCTGCATTCTGATGACAGGCAGACAGAAGGGGGGCGGGTTTCCATTGCCCCGCCGCTCCTCCTATTCCCAGGGGGAAATCAGGTGGGGGAGGTTCTGGGGACCCAGCACTCTGGAGGGGGGGGGGGTAGGGCAGGGGGCAGCACCCACACCACAGCCACTGCTGGGCCTCACGCCCCTCCACAGGGGCCTGTGCTCCTCTCTCAGCTCAGTCACACGGAGCCGCTGCCACGAACACGCAGGTGAAGGATCGGTGCCGCGTTTAACAGCGAGCGTCTCCTGGCCGAGGACACGCAGGATCTGTCCTGGAGGAGAGGCGGCGGCTGACACGACGAGGCTGCCAATGCTGCGCGCTTAGCTGACGGGGCCGGACATGGTCCCAGAGCGTGTGCTGCGGCTCCGCCAGGGATGCTGATCAGACTTGAGTTCAGATCCCCGCGCGGAACCGCTGTGTGACCTTGAGCCAGTCCCTTCACTTCTCTAAGCCTCAGCTCCACTGGGGAAACGTGACAAGGACAACAGCCAGAGAGTGTCCAGGGGTCAAAGGCACAACACGGTGACACAAGGGCGAGTCTGTGCCCAGCGCACGAACCAGCATCGAGATTGTCCCCACAGCCCACCCCTCACTCGGCTGCAAGAGCAGCAGCCTCTGCTCCTGGGCCCGCCTCCTCCTCCTCCTCCTCCTCCACCGGAATAACCTTTCTCATGTCCCTGATTTTGCGGGGGATGTTTTTGTCATTTTATTTGGTAATAGTTCTGTTAGAGCAATCAGCTATTTATTTATCCAACAATATATCCTTATCGAGCGCCCAATATGTTCATGCCCCAAGCAGATCACGGTATTTCAACAATAAATGCAATGTCCTCCCTGGTCTCTAGAAGCTTGTGATCTGGTAAGAACAGCAGGAGGCAGGTGTTACAGTGAATACCGTGAAGAGTTTAAGGCCGTGGGCTCTGCGAGAGAGCGCAGGTCGTCTGAGTACGTCCGAGTACGTCGGTCCCTAATCATTGTGTCAATTTTTCAATCCGCTAACGGGTAATGGTGAATACTCTCAGCTAACCTATATTAAGTCTGTCTGTGATAATCATTTTTGATTACTCTGGTCTTAACACAAAAGAGTTAGCCAGAAAAAGGATCCAATATTTATTTACCATCCTTTATGGAGGCAAGAACTTCCTATTTGCAAGACAGGTGTCAGCAGCAGCTGCTTCTATCGCTGCCAATAGTGCGTGAGAGTGGATGGAGCAGGCTGCATCCCATTGGGCGGAGTCTGACCTTTCTCTGCCCACCCTCAGGGCCTTTTCTCATCAGCGTCATAAGGTTAAAAAAAAGGCTCAAAAGTATCCTGGACCTTTTACCTCCTGTATTCTCCTAACATCACAGCCAACATCATGAGCCCGGCCTAGTCATGAGTACGCCGGAGCTCAGGCACCGTGTCCTGCGACTAGAGTTACTCAGTAGGTGCTCCTTCCGTATGAAGGCACCAGCCTCCTGTGCTGACTCAGCGGCAGAGTGCCCTGCGCACCGTGATGAAGTTTCTACCTGCATCTGTGAAAAGGGCAACCTGATACGTTTCAAAATCTAAATATACTGAATTTTTAAAAATATATATTTTTATTAACTTCAGAGAGGAAGGGAGAAGGAGGGAGAGATAGAAACCTCAATGATGAGAGAATCATTGACTGCCTGCCTCCTGCATGCCCCCAATTGGGGATGGAGCTCGCAACCTGGGCATGTGCCCTTGGGCAGAATCAAACCCAGGACCCTTTAGTCCACAGGCCAACACTCTATCCACTGAGCCAAACCTGCTAGGGCTTGAATTTTTAATTTTTAATAACATGTCCTTTTACATTTTGTGTTAAAATATTATTTAAATACTAGAGGCCTGGTGCACGAAATTTGTGCATGGGGTGGGGGGGAGGGAGATGGGTCCCCCTCAGCCCAGCTTGCACCCTCTCCAATCCAGGACCCCTTGGGGGATGTCCGACTGCCGGTTTAGGCCCCATC
>JAWPEG010000010.1:2678256-2766723 GCA_035771395.1 Myotis vivesi | reverse complement strand
CCCCCCCTGCCAACCTGGTCACCCCCAACTCCCCCCCCCCGCCAGCCTGGTCATCCCTTACTGCCCCCCCTACTGGCCTGGTCGCCCCCAACTACCCTCCTGCTGGCCTGGTTGCCCCCAACTGCCCCCTGCTGGCCTGGTTGCCCCTTACAGCTCCCCCCTGCTAGCCTGGTCACCCCACGCAGCCTGCTGTTCAGTCGTTTGGTCGTCTCTCACTAACCCCCCTGCTGGCCTGGTGGTAGGCAGCCATCTTGTGAGGATGTGATGGTCAATTTGCATACCACCACTTTATTATATAGGATGAATAATGGCAGTGATAATTTTATATTTTAGTTTAAGTTTTGCTGTCTTTTATAGATAAAATAAATATCTGGCAATTCTGCTTCAGTCCACCAACTTTTTCCAATTTCTCTACAAAATCTACACGCGTGCAGACTCTGCTATGAAAGAGCAGACTCCACTATGAGGCAGGCCTCTGAGCCAGTGACCTCCCACAGCTGGCGACCTCCCACTCCACTGCAAGGAGAGCCTGCCTCGGAACTGGGCTCCCGCAGCTCAGCGCCCTGCTCACAAGATGGTCCCTCGGTCGCAGGGGTCCTGACCTAGTATTTTTTTATATGATGTTAATGTTATATATAACATATATCACGTTATATTAGTTTAAGTGCACAGCATGGTGATTCAATATGAACACACACACACACACACACACACAGTTGACCCTTGACAATACGGGTTTAAACTGCACAATACACTTATATGTGAATTTTAAAAAATAAATAGGTACACTACCATAAATGTATTTTCTTCTCCTTATGATTTTCTTAAGACCAATTTCTTTTCTCTTACAGCATATAACACAGTATATAACATATAACATACAAAATACGTGTTAACTGGCTGTGTATGTTGTCGGTAAGGCTTCCTTCCAGACCGCATTAGGCTTTTTAGAACTTAGGTTTTGGGGGAGTGAGGAGTCACATGCAGATTGTCAGCTGTGCGGGGGCGGGGGGAGTGGGGGTTGAGTGCGCCTCGCTAACCCCCACGCTGTTTACGGGTCAACTGTATATTGCAAAATGGTCCCCACAGTACAACTAGTTACATCCATCCTCACCCACAATGATAGCCCTTCTTCTTACGACGACTGACTGAGCCGTGAATGCTTTAACGACGCCTTAAATACGCCTGTGCCTCCCAAACACCCCGACCTCAGACCCCGATTCCCACTGTCCCCAAACACTGTCCCCGGAGCCTCAGGGCCTCCGAGCTAGAACTCGGAACCCCCACTGCCCTGCACATCCCCTCTGCCCCCGACCCCGATGCCCACCTCACAGACAGCACCACCAGCGGCCATGTCACCCGGTCAGACACCTGCAACGCCTACACTCTTCCACCGCCAATGTGATTGGGTAGAGAGTCATGTCATTCCAGCTCCTGAATACAACTCCAGCTGCTTTCCTGCTGTTGGTTTTTAGCTGCCTTTCAGTTCTGATCCTTAGGCTTGCAGGTATAACTACCTCTCCTATTTGTTTACTCACCAAATATTAATTGAGCATCTATTACATACCAACTAATATGCTAGGTGCTATGGGTTTTGTGGCTTAAAAAGCAAAAACACACAACCCCTGTCCTTAAAAAGCTTATAGTCTAGTGGGGAAAGATAGACAAGGCATGTAAAAAAATAAATAAAGTGTCAAAGATGGCACAAGATGAGAAACATATCAATTATTTGCCTACTTTGCAGCCAGGGAGTACTTTTTCAAAAGCACGCCAACCAGTACCCCAGCCCTCCCCACTTTTCCTTTGACAAGCACTTTTTCGGACATGCGAGGAGCCCTCCGCACAGCCTCAGGAGGTGCAAGACTGCACGGCGTGTCCATTCCTGCTTGCAACTCAGTTTCAGCACCTGCCTCCTGTCCTCGGTCCCACCGCTACAGCCTGCCCAGCGACGTGCTGCGGCCTGGGCTCTGCGAGGTCCCGCTATCCCCTCTCCCGCCTCCTGCTCAGCGAACACCTACGTTATCTCGTTTTGTCCTCACAGCAGTCCTTCAGCATCACCCGCACTGACAGATGAGGAAACTGAGGCGAGGAAAGGCCAAGAGGACCCACGCAGGCTCACAGCACCGGGAAGTGGCAGTGCCACCGTCTGAACCCAGATGTGTCCGACTCCAAATCAGGACGAGCTCGCCCTCCTCTCTGTCCACCCGCCGCCGTTCTCCTAGGAACCACTTCCTTTGGAAAGCCCGCAGGCCGTCCAGGCGACGTCAGACCTGCTGTGCTCCCCTGGTGTCCAGGACACCAGTGCTTGCTGCCTCACTGGTCTCCCCAGCCCACGAGCACCTGCTCACAGCGACCGTGAGCCATCCCGGGAAGACCCCTCTGCCGCCCTGTAACGGGTAAGGAGTGCGTGCATGAATGCCATCAACCTTCCTCAAGGCTGAAACAGAAACTCTCAGGACCCAGTTTATCATCTACGCATCCAACGCAGTCACGTCAGGAATCAGACGGACTGAGTCTGGAACTGCAACCTCAGAAAGAAACGCAGCGCCCAGAGATGTGTGACAGCTCAGACCCCCGAGTCCCGGGGCGCAGCCGCGCCCCGCAGCCCGGCCCAGGGGCTGGCACAGCCTCCGCAGGCGGTGCCTCTTCCAGGACCACCCCAGCCAACGCCGCGTCATTCCCGGGTAACTGACTCAGCTCCCTGGGGTTAAGGGAAACCCTGGGCACAGCGCCCCAGGAATGAGGGGGAAGGCTGCGGAAAGGGGGCATTGACATGCACTTGGACATGAAAACGTGATGTCCAGGTCACATGCAAAGGACTTCCCGTGAGTCACGATAAGGCTTTTTACTCAGCAGTCCCACTGCCTTTGCACCTTATCAGAGACTCAGCCCATCAGCCGTAACGCATAGGTTCTCTCTGTACCTGGTCAGCAAAATGCAAACAGGTTCTCTTTTAAAAAGTATTTTTCTTGATTTGTGCAGAGAGAGGAAGGGAGAGGGAGAGAGACAGGGAAACATCGATGTGAGAGTGAACACCGACAGGCTGCCTCTTGCACGTCCGGCAACATTTTGGTGCCCGGGACACCCAACCAACCGAGCCACCGGCCAGGGCGCCAACAGCTTCTTCAGGGGAGCGTCTTGATCACTCACAGGATCGTGTGAGAGCCCCATGAGGGCACGCTGCCCAGAAAAACGCCGAGGCACGTGACTGCTCACGGACCTTTCCCTAACGCCCACCCCAGAGCCTCCACGGATCAGAGGTCCAGGGAAGACACCTGGACCGAACTCCCTCCCAGGGCTGGTGCCGGAGAAGGTCAGAGGAAAAGGATTCCAGGCTGAGGGTCACGAGTCGGATCTGACCAATTAGATTCCCTCAGTGGCCCAGGTCCTGAGAGCACATGCTCGCCTCGGGCTGGGCCAGCCCCGGGGGAGTCCACCTCTGGTTAGGTGACCTGCAATCCGGACTGAGGGGTGCAAAGGCCAAGAAAACACAGCTGCCTCCGTGTCTCCCCTACCCACAGGCAAAAGCACAGACACGCGTGTCCGAACTAACCCGGTGACTCCCAACCCCCACTCTTCCCCAGCACTTGCCACTGCTCCTTGTACAGCCCTGGCCGATCCCAAACCACTTAGAACGCCAGTGCCAGCTGGGCGGCAGGTGTGTAGGGCACGTGAGCCTGGAGAGGGATGGCACTCGACGCAGAGAGGGCAGCACTGCAGCCGCAGCACCCGGAGCAAACTGTTTCAGACCCAGACACAGTTGCCGATGTCTACTCCCGTGGCTGCCTCTGTGCCCTGCCAGGGGGCCCAGCACCTGGCACTAGCCATTCTCGGAGTGGGCACTCAACTGTTTGCTGAAGGATGGAAAAGCGAGGCGGGAGAGGGACCAAGGCAGGAGGGAGAGAGTGAGTCAGGGAATCGAGGAGTCCAGCGGGGCCTGTTCTCATTTGTTTTTTTCCTCCCTAGCTCCTTGGCAAATGTGACAGATCTAAGCGAGTTAAAACAACAGATGCATGTGGTTTTCACCAATGCGCCGAAGAGGAGATGAAAGCCCAGAGAGGTTAAGTAACTTGGATGGGATCACACAACATGTGGGAGCAGGAGGAAGGAGCCAGGACCCTAGTCCTGTGATCCCTGCGACGTGTCCTCACCACTGACACACCCCTGCCCTCAGCACAGCTGTTCCCTCGCCGCCCACCTCACAGGACACCCAACCTGCTCCAGGAGTCTGCGCCCCGTCCAGTCTCCCATCTGAGAGAAAGGAAGCCCAGCCACCCACCAGCCAGAGGAAGGCCCCAAAGCCAGGGCTGAGGTGTTCTGGAAGGACGACCCGCCTCTCCTGCACACGGGGGCTGGGGCTGGGCTGGGGCTGGGCTGGGGCTTACACACGGCTCCTTAGATCCCTTGTCCACTCCCAGTGGCTCAAGCTCCTTGTTTGGAAAAATGCACAGAAAAACAAACTGCACATTGCAAGCAGGATGCAGGCGAGATTAGAAATCTGTCTCGGGATCGCCCTCCAGCAGCCGTGGGGTCCACGCAACAAGCATCCTAGTCCCATCCCCAAGAAGCGCCCAGGCCGGACTTCCATTGGGGCATCGAGGAGCGGTGGGCGGGAACGGCAGCGGCATCCACCACTCAGACAGACTCCTCGCAAGCCCCCCGGCCAGCACCTGCCCCGCCCACAGCGACCCCGCCCAGTGCTCCTCCCACAGTCCGAGGGAAAGGAGGGCGCACAGAAGGTGAACAGGAAGTGTGGAGACGGCACGACTGGATGAAGGAAGCTCCAGAGTGCAGGGAGGACAGGAAGCAGAGAGGAAGTAAAGGCGAGGGACAACTGTCAGGAGGGGGAAGAGCAATGACAGGGCGAAGCTCCAGAGGAAGACAGGCCCGCGCTCCGCCCAGGCCCCGCTGCGGGTGACCCACGCCCCCGGTCATCCCGGCGCAGGACGCTGAGTGGGACCCAGCCTTCCTCCCCTCCGCGCTCCTCACGCCCCATCACGTCCCTTCGTCCCTTCGCTCTGACCAGCCCGGTGCTCTGGAGAGGGGGCTGAGGGAGAGGAGGGGAGAGAAGTGAACCGAACAGAAGGTGCAGCGAAGCCACTTACGCACAGTGCGGCCGGCAGCACTTCCATCCTACCTTTGCTGTCGCCACGTCGGCCGGCTCCATGGTTTCTGCTTGGCCTACGGAGCAGCGGCCCCATCCAGAGAGAAAAGGCAGAGTCACAAACGCCCACCAGAAGGAGCAAACCACCCCGTGGGAGGCAGGGAAGCAAGAGGCTCCTGGCCACGCTCTGGCCCCTGGGACCGCCTCTGTCGGGGGAGGACGGAGCCCGGGGTCCCCGGACAGCTGGGGGTCTACACGTGCTCCCACAGATGCCCATGGGAGGCGGAGCCAGGGGCATCTCCCCTGCCTGGGACCTCTTCCCAGGAGGAGAGTGTGGGGCTCCACGGGGCGCCCCCTGCTGGGCGAGGGCACGGGATGCAGGCCTGCCCTCCCCTCACCCAGCCAACGACCCTGGGTCAGGAGAGGGAGCCTGTGGAGGAGGCCGCTGAGCAGGTGCTGAGCGCAGCAGGAGGGGAGGCGGGGGCCGTGGGGGGCAGGCGTGAGAACCCCGAGAAGAAGGTGCGGCACTCAGATCTTAGAGGCGCAGGAGCTGCTGTGCAGGGCGGTGCTGAGCCACAAAGCCGAGCGGCACAGAGTGCGGAGCAGGGGGGATGGCCGGGAGCACTCACCTTGCAGTAACATTCACACTGACTGAGGCCTGCGCGGGAGCCAGAGCGGGCGGCTGGCACCCCCACTCCGCTCTGCTCCCCAAGACTGGCTCAGGGCCTCTGCCCGAGGATACATGCTGCGGCGGTGGCTGGATCTGCCGGCCCTGCTCTCCGCGCAGCTGATTGGAGGAGCAGGATGACTTCATCCGGCCCCATTCATCACTCCAGGCTCCTGCCCAGCAGGGACGGCGCTGCGCAGGCTGCGGCCTCCTCTCCTCCCGGCCCATTTACCAGGCGCCTGGGGCAGGCTGTGTGGGCGAAGCCGCTGGGGGCAGGGGCAGCGCACCCAGGCCCTCAGGGAGGAGGGGGGCAGGCTGCTCGCATTTCTACCTAAAACACGGAGGGTTCGCCACTCTGAGCTTCTGCTGGAGCTGCCACCACGAAAATGCAGGAGAGCAGCCCCCCGCCCGCCCCCCTTCCCCCCAAACCAGCCAACAGGTGCGCACGTCCTTCCTGCCAGAAAGCAGAGCGATTCTCCCGCCCACCCCCGCCCCTGCCCCGGCCCTGGCCAAGAGAACGAACTATGGGAAAGCAGCCGGCTTCCTCAGGCGCCCGTCCACCCCTCCTTCCTAGCATCACCCCCCGCAGAAGGGGGAGCTCGTGAGAGAAAGGACGCCCTCACTCCCCTCCCGCGTCCTCCCCACCCCACACCCAATCCAGCCCCTACAGCCTAAGGCACCCGGCAAAGGGTAAACGGAGGAAACCATGGAATGAAAGCAGCAGCAATGATGGTGTGCTCCCGCACCCGGCCGCCTCCACTCCCCTCACCTTTTCCCCTTGGCCCGGTTCACACCTGGCGCCCCCAGGAAGTGCACACAGGGCGACCACACAGCCCGGAGAGTTCTCCCTAAGATCGACAACGCCAGTGCCCCCCACCCCCATTACTTCACCAGCGTCTGTGTCTGGCTGAGCGACAGGAACAATAGTAGTAACAACTCCCATTGGTACAGTGCCCCATCATTTACGATGCATTTCAGGTTTATTGCCTCATTTCAAAGACAAGCGGCCCTGTGGGGTCAGCATTGCTTCCATTTCGGGGATAATTATCTGAGGTGGAGTGCCGGGTCACACAGCAGAGCTGGACTTAGGCTTCAGTCCCGCCCGTTGAATAGCACTCCCGCCAACACCCCACACTGCCCTCCCCACCGCTGCCCCAGTTCCTGCTCCCCATCACCACGGAGATGATAAAATCTCAATTACTTTGGGATTTCCCTTTGGTACCCCCTTTTTTAAAAGATGGCAAAGTTATAATTGAAATGATGAGACAACACATGGTCAAATACAGGAAGAAAATCTCGGGCCCACCTACAGATTAGTGCATACATTTAACAGTCTGTGTCCAATGGAAACTGCTTTTAAAAAACATCATGAGCCCTGGCCCGTGTGGCTCAGTGGACGGAGCGTCAGACTGTGGACCGAAGGGTCCGGGATCGATTTCCGTCAAGGGCACGCACCTCGGTTGCAGGTTCCTTCCCTGGCCCAGGCCCTGGTTGGGGGTGTGCAGGAGGCAACCAATTGATGTGTTTCTCTCACATTGATGTTTCTCTCTGTCTTTCCCTCTCTCTTCCCCTCTCCCTAAAAATTAGATGGAAAAATATCCTTGGGTGAGGATTTAAAAAAATAAAAAGAATCATGAGAGTCTCTCACGGTTACTTTATTTAGGCAGAGAAGCAGAACAGGACACCTGACCAAACTGGCCGACTCACGAGATTAAAATGGAGGGAAAAGGCTGCGACCCTGGTTGCCAAAGGCACATTTTTCCCAGACACATGCACACGGCACACAGCACTCTGCTTGTCCTGGCGCTGGCCACGGTGAGCCAGCCGAGGTCCACAAACCCACACAAAGAGGGCAGGGACTCGGGCAAGAGAACAGCATTTAGGCCAACGGACTGGTTTCCTGGTCCGCACTGCCGGGTAAGAGGCTTTGCTGGCACCACCATACAGGTATCCCCCCCGCCCACACCACACACACACACACACACACACACACACAATGGTGTGGGGGCGCCAGCCCCACACGTGTCCTCTGCTGGGGCCTCTAGATGTCCCTCCGGCCGCTGCTTGGCCTGCTGTCCTCTCAGCTCCTGGGCTGACAGTCAAATGTACAAACAGATGGAGAGCAGAAGGCTGGTCCCTGAGCGAGGATGTTCTGTTTTGTCAGAATCACATGGAAATCGGACTCATGTTCGTGAGACTCATCCAGTCTCCCCAGTGACCAAGCACATCCCCGCTCTGACGTCAAAGGCATCCAACAGCCCCACAAAGATGAGCACAGCCAACAGTTTCACGAGAGCTGCTCAGCCAGGAGCATCCATGTCTGTTTCACGAAGCGATTCATGTCCTGAACTCAAAGCAGCAAGGGGAGCGCTGTCACAGCCTAGAGCAGACCGCCTCCGGGCGGGGCAGGTGCGGGGGGGGGGGGGGGGGGGGGGGGGGGGGGGGGGCGGGGGGGGGGGGGGGGGCGNGTGGCAGGTGCGGGGGGGGGGGGGGAGATATGCTAGGTCGTCATGAGCGCGGAGGGAAGGAACCCGGCGCAGGGTCCAAGACAATTCCAGAAGACAGAAAGAGGGTGACTGCCGGGACCAATTCCAGCATGTCATAATTTCAAGAGTTTCATCAAAAGGTTGATGAGACTTGGGAACTCCACAGGGTTAAGTCACACATGTAGTCACCTGTTGGGAATGGCTAAAGGCACTTCCCCAAACCTGAATAGGAAACTGATTGTGGCTGCCAGACAGTTAAAGGGCATCTTAATCTACATGTTATTGCCTCCTACTGGCCGAACACCTGAACAGCTGTAGGCTATTCCCCAAACTGACAATGCTTCTGTGCCCTTTGAAACCTTACCCTTTGAAGTGTATTATCTCCACCTTGTCTTAGGACAAGCAAGAGTCCTAGACAAGGAGGGAGTCTTCAGTTCCTTTAGCTGAAGGTCCTCTGACCCCCAATGCCTTTCAAAATTATATCTTGTCTCCGGACTCTTTATTAGTCCCTGGATTTCTATGTCATCTACGCACAACGTCTTTTCCAGATTCCTGAACCCTTCTTGATGCTGGGACAAGAACCCTGGCAGGTGACACTGAGGGAAAGGGCAGAGGGACGCGCGGGGCCTCACGGAGCAGCCACTGAGCGGCCCCTCAGCTCCTTACCAGAGGGAGCCCGCCTGCCTCGCTCCTAGAGCACAAACAGCTCCTCTACTCATGCATTGGCTCTTCGAGGGGGAGACCAGAAACTCTCTTTTATCATTTCATCTCGTTCCATTTTGGCCAACATCTAGTGAAAAGACAGGTCATTCGATAAACCATCTTATAATACCGTTTTCTCCACAAGGCACGTCTTTGTGTGATTGCTTTCCCCTAAGTGTGAGATTCTAACCCTTCATCACTGTGCCTAGGTACCAGGTTAGGGAAGGGGAAACCCCGAGGCCCGAGGAGCCTCAGTGAGCTTTGTCTGGGACGGGGACGTCCAGTGTGGGGGGAGCAGCGCCCGTTCCCTGAGGACGCGGGAGCAGGGGCAGGGTGGGGGGGGGGCCTGCATTGCTCCCTTAGGAAAGGCTGCCTCAAGGTGCGGGGCGCAGAGGGGGGAGGAGAGAGGGAGGGGCGGCGGCAAACCCGGCAAAGCTGCTTCCAACCCTGGTCAGAGAGCCTCTGGCTGCGGAGACCCTGGGTGAAGGGCAGTGGCCTGGCTTGTAGGATGGGCGGCTGGACCCCGGCCTGTCCTGAGACTGCAGCTCTGGATCAGGTGCTCTGCCCACAGCGAACCTTCTGCCCTACGTCTGCGTGCTGAGCGGGAGCCACAAAGCCAGCAGCGAGGCGGGCGAGGCTCGCGGAGCCACAGGACCCAGAGCACGAGCGCCTGCCCCACGAAACCTAAGAGCCCCACAGAGCTGGTGAGGGTGGAAGCGGACTGGACAGAAAACCAACCCACCTGCGCTTTTTTTTTTTTAAACCATCAGAGAAAGTTTCTTTAGAAAGTCACAGAGGTGGAAGAAATGGGCTCAGGAAAGAAGTAACAGAGGCAAAGTGGGGGGTGGGGCTGGAGCTGAGGAGAAAGAAAGGCCAGGAAAACACCTTGGGGGCAGCGGGAGGGGGGTGGGGGGGAGGGCAGGCTCCACCCAGAGCTGCCAAACCCACCTGCTTTTCAGGTGAATGAAGCCATGAGAACAGCGAGGCAGGCAGTCCTTAGAATAAGAAAAAGGCAGAGAGGGAATAAGGAAAAGCAGGACAACAGGATGACCTTCGGGCCATGCTGAAGGGTGTGGACACCAAGGAGGATGGGTAGGGAAATGTGGGGGGAGAGGGGCACCAAAGAACAAGACAGGAGACAAAATGAACGGAAGAAGGAAAAGACACAAAACCAGGGAAGGTGATCAAGTTGCAGGTGGGAGGAGAAGGGAGACCAAGTTACCAGCTCTCCGTGGACATTGCCACGGAGGACCCGACTAGGGCGTCCAGAAGGGACTCGGATGGACAGGACCTGGACAGGAACCGCTCGCAGGAGAGGCGGCAGCTGGGCTGCCAAGTTCAAGGCCGATGCCTTGCAAAGCTGCACTGCCCTCCGGAGAAGGTGGAGTGGAAGGCGGGCAGGAGGGGGTTTGAGAGGGGCGGTAGGCATTAGGCTTCAGGGGAAAGGAAATGACCCGAGGGACCAGTCACTTCCAGTTCTGCCCCCCTCACCTGGCGGGGAGATGTCGGAGGAAGGAGGTGGGTAAGCAGTGCAGCCTCGCACGGACAGAGGAACAGGGCAGGGCCCGCCTCCCACACAGCTCGCCCAGGGATGCTCGGAGCTCAGGCGAGACTCCGGGGATCTCCGCTGTATCAGTGCCATTTTACATGGGTTCCTCACAGAAACAGAAGCAGGCGGAGGGCAGACCCGCTCCCGATGTCACGGTACCCTCTCTGTCCCCCTGCGGAGCTGATGGGCTGTGTTGGGGAGTGGTTACATCTAGACACACCCGGATTCCGCGTCCAGCCCCCCACCTGATAGCGTGTGTCTCATACAAGGTATCAAACCTCTCTACGCCTCAGTCTTCTTATATCTAAAGTGGAGGTAACAGTGATACTATTTCATAGAAAAGGGTGAACTTTAAATGCGTGCGGTGATTGACACGTAAGAGATACCTTCAATCGCTGTTAACAAAAACAATGTTGCCTTTACAATGACTATGCAGGGTGCTCAAGGGCTGGGGCAGTGGGGACTCCATGAGCCCCCCAAACCTCCAATCTGCACCTGGTGCCCCTGCAAAGCTGGCTGGCCTGGCCCCCAGCCCCTCCCTTACTTACCGTCTCCACACCCAGCCACACCTCCTGCAGCCCAGTCCCGCATGTAACTTTGACAAACCTGAGCAAGTGCTTCAAAGATGGAGAGAGTGCTGGATGCATGAGGCAGACCCCTGCCCACTCCCTGCCCCAAGGCTCGTTCCTCCAGTTTCCACCAAAGACCGCAGCCAGGCTACAGGGACCTCAGAGCCTTCCACACCGGGCAGGGTGAGAATTGAATCGCGGAGGCGAGCCATGGGAGTATGGGGGGGGGGGGGCGCGACTCTGCCTGGTCTGTGCCTTGTGCGAGGCTCTCCCTTGCAGACAGCGGCTGTGCTGGGGGAGCCGGAGTGGAGGTGGCAGGCTGTCTTAAGGCCACGGGATGCCACTGGTGCAGGACACGGGGGAGGCTGTATGACCACACTGAAGCTGAGAGGAAAACGAGGTGACAGCCCTGGCCGGTTTGGCTCAGTGGACAGAGCGTTGGCCCACAGACTGAAGGGTCCCGGGTTCGATTCTGGTCAAGGGCATGTACCTTGGTTGCAGGTTCCTGGTCAGGGTGCCTGCAGAAGGCAACCAATCAGTGTGTCCCTCTCACATCGCTGTTTCTCAGATTCTCCTCTCCCTTCCACTCTCTCTAAAATCAATGGGAAAATACCCTCAGGTGAGGATTAACAACAACAAAAGATGAGGTGACAGACTGGGCCCAGACCCCTGGACAGTTGGGGAGCAGCCTCAGGGCCCCTACTGAGGGGAGGTTCAGGCTCCCACTTCCCTGAGTAGCTGCGGGAACAGCCCTGGGGGGGTGGGGGGTGGACAGTGCGGGAAGGCTCCCGTGCGGGAGTGCGGTCCTTCAGCAACAGGTTTCTTCCGGGGAACCAGCTGGAAGGTGCGGTGACACATCTCCACCAATTCCTGGAGCCGAGGCTGGGGAGGGGTACCAAGCCGGTGACACCGAGGGACACACGGAGGGGCCTGCTGCCCCTGCTGCCCTCCAGGCGGGCCTCGGGGCCTCCCCCGGAGGACACAGGCTCCGGGGTGGTCAGGTCTCCCTCCCTCCACAGGCTGCGAAGCTGGGGGCGGGGGGCGGGGCGGGGCGGTGGGAGCACAGAGGAAAAGGATGTTTCAATATTCAAGGAAGAATTCACTGGCCCCAGAGGAGTCTCAGTAGAGGCTCTGAAAGCACCCACAAACCATCTGCAGGGCTACGGCCAGTCATTCTCCTCCGGCAGCTCCCGGCCCCACATCCTCTCCAGCTGCCATGGAGCAGCCCTGCGGACAGCCTGCCCTCCACTGTGGAGGGAGCCAGGCCCCGGCCACCCCTCTGGCCTCTGCTGCTGCCTCAGGACAGACCTCACGCCTGAGGAGGGACCAGTGGCCGCCCCTCCTGTCCCCGAAGCCACGCCACTGGGGTGCTGGCGCCCCGGAGAGAGGGAGGGGAGAACTGCAGCCCTGCCGATGCCAACGGGGCTTCTGCTGGCGCCTGACGCGAATCAAGAGGAACAGTTTTGTTCTGCAGTTTAGGATCACGAAACCAAAAAACGCACCAGAAAGTGTCAAAGATGTACCGGAACTTCCCTGCATGTAACTTGTCAGTTAGAATCCTAAGGCACTTCCCCAATCAACAAGGCATCGGAGACAGATGTTTAAAAGGTAAAAACAAGTATGTGGCCCTCAGGCGTAGCTAACTGGGCCATTCGGAACCATCGGTCCATTCTCCTTGTCAATGTGTTCCGTCTGGTTTTGAAGCTTTCTCAGAGATAACCTTCATTACAGACACTCCAAATGGGGAGCTTGATTCTAGGAAGCTGGTAACGAAAGGTCCAGGGATAGGAGGAAGGGTAGAGGGTCTGCCCTGGACGCCAAGTGCTCCAAGAGCCACACGTGCCCTTTCCCCAGGGGAGTCATGCAGAGCTCAGGTCAGGACACTGGGCGAATCTCAGCCCCCACTCACTGGGAGTGGCAGGGGCCATCTAGCGAAGGGGGGGAGAGTCATTGTGATGAAATAAGGTAGGACAGTGCTGAGCACATCAAAGCTCTTAAAATAGCAGCTGTTATTATGACTAACTAGAGGCCTGGTGCATGAAATTCATGCACGGGGCGGTCCCCTGGCCTGGCCTGCAATTAGGGCCATCTTCCCCGGCTGCCTGCCCCCCCACCCCCACCCAACCCCGGTTCTCTGTTCACCATTGGGTGGCTGGAGCCTGACGGCCGGGGGAAGGGACCGAGATGTTGGCCGTTCCTGCCCACTCGCCGGCCCTGCACTTGTCTCGGGTCGCCATCTGTGTGTGGGGGGACCAGCAGGGTGGGGGTCTTGGCCTGGCGCATCCCGCATCCCCCGCCACCCACCCCCGGTTCCCTGTTCATCATTGGGCGATTGGAGCCTGCCGGCCAGGGAAAGGGACCAAGAGGTGGTCAATGCGCATCAGAGTGACTGGTCGAGCGGTCGTCCTGGTAGTTCTGCCGTTAGGGTCCATTTGTATGTTACCCTTTTCTTATACAGGATAAGAACAATAATACCTCAGCACTGACACTGTGCCCACAAACTACGTACACACGCACTGTGTCTGGGTCTGCGCTTCTCCTTTGTAGATCTGCAGTGGTTTCCTGTAGTAATAGGTTTCTTACTGAAAGAGACTCCAATTAACAACCTTAGCAAATTTCCCACTCCAGAGTTACGCACAGAGAGGCAGGCAGCCCCCGATGTGGGCACTGCAGGAGAAATGCATGAATTCGGAAAACAGAGAGCACTGGCCCTTTAATCCCTTCCCGAGGCTCCTGACCTATGACCCAGGCCTGTGTCCTCCACCTCGTCTGCAGGGACAGGGACAGCATCTCTCGGCAGATGAGAGTCCACCCTTCGTGCCAGCAGCCAGACCAGGACACAGGCAACAGCTCCTGTCACTTCTGGGGGAGGGGGCGGAGCAGGAGAAGTTGTTCACTTGTGGATCCCAAAGCAACTCAATGAATAAACCAAGAGTTTCAGAAGTCTAGCCCTGCCCGGCACGGCTCAGTGGCTGAGCATCGACCTATGCACCAAGAGGCCGCTGGTTCGATTCCCAGTAAGGACACAGCCCAGGTTGTGGGTTTGCTCCCCAGTAGGGATCACGGAGGAGGCAGCCAAGCGATGTTTATCTCTCCCTCTCCCTTCTCCCTTTCTCTCTCTCTAAAAATCAATAAAAATAGCCCTAGGCTATTTGGCTCAGTGGATTGAATGTCGGCCTGGGGACTGAAGGGTCCTGGGTTCGATTCCGGTCAAGGGCACATGGCTGGGTTGCAGGCTCGATCCCCAGTAGGGGGTGTGCAGGAGGCAGTCGATCAATGATTCTCTCTCATCATTGATGTTTCTATCTCTCTCTCCCTCTCCCTTCCTCTCTGAAATCAATAAAAATATATAAAAATCAATAAGAACATTTATATATTTTAAAGTCCAACCTGAGTTCGACGTACTAGCTCACTCCTCAGGCTCACACAGGAATGACCCTGGAGCGCCTGTGTGTGTGCCCAGAGGGAGCGGCATCAGACACCCTCCCGCGGCCCTCGCCTCAAGATTCCAAGGGGTTCTCTCGTATCAGCTGGAGGAGTTCCCCCTTCACATGGAGAGAAAGGAAGGAGAGGGAGGGAGCCCAGCCGCTCACCGCCGGGCGCCGGAGGACAGGAAGACTAGAGCACTGAGCAACCACGCAGTTGGTGGCCGCTGAGCTGACGTGATTCACTTAATGACAACTTCCCAGCTCACCCCTTCCTCCCACTGCGGGGCGCGAACCTCGGCTCGCAGAGACAGCGAAGGGGAAGCAGATGCTACGCTCTCACCAGCGTCCCGGGCGAGGGTCTGCCAGAGGCTCCCAACCTGGTGCCCCAGGTCAGGCGTGGGCACTGGTCCCCCCCACCCCCGTCCCATCCGTGTTAAACCGTGTGCCTGACACCACTAGGGCAGGGGCAATGGGCAGGCTTCCCAGCGGGGTCTCCATGCTCCCCGTGCGGATCCCTGGGCCTCAGAGCGAGAGGCCTGGACGCTGCCTCCCAGTGACTTGGGAGGTCCTGAAGCCCTGGTGGTGCGGCTCTGCCCCAGGGCCCGGCCTCCTCCCAGGGCCCAGCCTCCACCCAGGGCCCAGCCTCCACCCAGGGCCCGGCCTCCTCACAGGGCCCCGCCTCCACCCAGGGCCTGGCCTCCAGCCCAGGGCCCCGCCTCCACCCAGGCCCGGCCTCCATTCAGGGCCCCGCCTCCACCCAGGGCCCAGTCTCCACCCACGGCTCCCTCTCCTCACAGGGCCCAGCCTCCACCCAGGGCCCGGCCTCCTCACAGGGCCATTATCTGGGGCCAGGAGCACAGGAAGAGAAAGTCAGAACTTGTGTTTCCTTTTCACCTCATCCTTTTAAATTTCTGCCTAACTACACAGTAAACAAGACACTCGGTACAGTATAAACAAACACACTGTACATCATCCTGATGGTCCAGCCTCCACACTTTTCCCCAGAGGTTTGGCCGCCGAGATGGAAGAGCAGCACGTGGTGTCTGCACGGAGCCGTTAGGGGTCGGTGATGTGCTGAGAGGAGAACCCGCGGGCCTGGGCCTCCCCCTGCAAGGAAGGGGGCGCCGGGATGCAGCCCAGAGCCGCACGCGTGGCCTGCGACAGAGCCCCTGAGCCTCTGCGATGCCCCACTCATGCCGCCTTCCCCCGGCCGGCCGGCCGGCAGGACAGGGCTGCTCCCGCAGGAAGCAGGGAAGCTGGAATATGAGATGTAGCCGCCAGCCTACCAGTCGTCCCGGCTCCGCTGTGCCGGGCAGGGGCAGCGTCATGTGCCGGGCTATAATTAACCCCCTTCCCGGCAGAGAAGTGCAGCGGCAGGAGAAACCGGGGCAGGTGATGCCACACCTGCCTGTTCTGCTGAGGCAGGGAAGCCGCCTGGTGCAGAGAGCCGCAGACCCGGCTGGGGGTGGGGAGGAGGCAGGTGCCCGAGTGTCCCCCGCCAGCCACAAGCCAGAGCCTCGCCCACCTGACGTAAGGCCTCCCTCCTCCCTGACCACCACATGTGCTGTCTTCCCCAAGGCCAAGCTAGCCCCCCGCCCGCGGTCCCCAACCTTTCTCATCCCGTGGCATGCAGAAGCTAGTTGCCAGGATTCCGTGGCACCAAAAACATACTTTTTGCCAAGCAGACAAAAAAGAAGAATAGGTATCATTTGGATTCATTCACACCAGATGGCTATTGTTGTGCTGGCTGTTGTCAGTTTTATCTGAGAAACAATGGGAAAAGCGGTTGGCGCCTCTCACTAAAGAGTCAGGCACTGCGGGTTCTAACGTTTTCTTCAGCGCACGGGCTGAACATCGCTGCCCTGAGCAAGTGAGTGTGTGAGTCAGAGAACGGAGGACCCGCGAGGGCGGCCCCAACTCAAACCATCCCAGGGCCCAGATGCTGTCAGAGGTCAGCAGAGGCAGAGGGCGCTGAGTGGCACTCCATGTGGGGCACGGCCACAGAACCCCACGATCACACAACGCCACGGCCACAGCCAAAGCCGCAGTGACTCCTGTGTGCATTGACTCACTCAACTAATACTCACGGAGCGCCTACTGTGCGTCCGGCTCTGTGCTAAGTGCTGGGTGCACAGTAGTGACTAAAGCAAAGACCGCTCTTAGGAAATTTAGGGACTAGTGGGGACACGGACAACAACCAGTCAACAAACAGACGCGGTTATAACATGGTGAGTGCGAAGATGGAAGGAAGCTGGAAGTGAGGACCCGAGTTCACCCGACGGCTGCCCTGGCACAGGAGTCGTCAAACGTCGCCTCTCATGGGCTCACTCATGGCCAATCCAAACCAAGGTCTTCGGCTATAAGTCCTCGTGGCTTAGCGCTCACGTCCCACCTGCCTGCCGTCACCCCATGCACAGGCCTCCTGGCAACAGTCACCACAGCGTCGGACACCTGTGCGGCCCCTTCCCCATTTTATCGATTTCGATCCCCACAATCTCCTCAAAGGAAACACTATTACCCCCACTTTTACGGACGGAAACAGGTTTGGAGAGGATGCCGTGATTTTGTGAAACTGGCACATCCAGTAGGTGGTGGAGAGACAAGGCCTTCGGAGCGTTCCCATGTCCCCCACGACCACGGCAGACAGACCCGTGTGCCACCAGCACCCCCCCGGCGTCAGAGAAGCTCTGGCTCCGTCACCGCCTGCCTGCTGCCTGCTGCCGGCTGTGTGCAGGTTCAGCCTGGGGAGTCAGGCCTGGCGAAGTCACCTCCTCAGATAAGGACTCTGTCTCTGTCCCACCCCAACTCCTGCCACAAGAACACCCCTGGGCTAAACACACATGGCATCTATGCCTGTAAGCACACACATGTGTGTTAGATGAGAGAGGGGGGGGAGAGGGGAGAGAGAGAGAGAGAGAAATCAAGACCAGTCAGCACCCACTCTAGCCCCTCCCTCCCTCTGACACCCTTAGACTCTCTCCTGCCTTCTTCTTCCTTTTTTCTCCTCACTCCATTTGCCCATCTTTCCTTTCGATCTCTGCTGCTTCACTCTCACCAAACAAAGAACACAATCTGCCCCTGAGTTGGCATGCCCTCTCTCCCCAGTGCCGCCAGTTAACTCCGATCCTAGGGGCTGGACCTCTTTCTCCTCCAGTCCCCCTGCCCCCCGCCTGCCCCTCTCTCCCCAGTGCCCGCCAGTTAACTCCGATCCTGGGGGCTGTACCCTCTTTCTCCTCCAGCCGCCCCCCCCCCCCGCCCCCGCTGGGCACAGAGGCCAGGCGACAGCACGGTCAGCAGGAGCCAGGGCACCAGCCCTCCCGGCCAGGCCACGTGAGGGAAGCTCACCACGCCTGGGTGCCCAGGCCTCCCCGCCGCCTGCTCGAGCTCCGGTTCAGAGCGAGCCCCAATGAGTGGGCACAGAGCTACCCGCCCCCACACACACACCGGCCCCTAACTCAGGTGAGCACCTTTCTCTCCAGCACCTTCTCTGTGGACCTCCGAGCTCCTTACCAACTAACTGCAGGGAGTTACATGGCAGAGGAGATCATGGCCCCGCAGCCTCCTGGGGGACACGGCGAGGCCCAGCCCAGCACCCACCCACACCAGGGCCCCCGACATCTGTCCCGTCCCTTCAGCCTCTTACAGCAAATCACTGACTCCCTCCCTCTTGGGAGCCGGTCCCCTGGCCAGGCTTCCAGTCTCCCCAACGGGGGGGCCAACTCCACAAGCACTCGGTCCGAGTCCAGAGTCCCAGGGAACCCAGCCAGCCCAGGCCACCGCTTCACGCCCATCCACCTACTTGGCTCGGAGAAAGAACAGCCTTCTCCTCAGGGAAGAGACGCGGCAGAGGTAGGCCTGCCGCACGGCCGAGCTGCAGGAGACGGGCTCGGGGCGCAGGCTGCGCACCATGCTGGCTCAGTGCTGGGCCCGCCGCATGGCCCCAGGGCCTCGACGACCCGGGCCACCCCGGAGCGCCTGGACCTGCTGCCTGGGCCGCCCCTTCGGAGTCCACCGTGCTGCGTGTGACACAAACCGGCAGGTGGAGGGCCGGGGAGGCGGGCAGCCCGAGGCTGTGTCACCCGGGTCCCCTTGCCCTCAGCCCGAGCCACAACCCCGAACAGAGCCCTCCGCCAGGCCCACATCTGGCAGCACGGGGCACTTGGTGAGTTTCCTCCTCTCCTTTGTCCTCAGACGGAGGGAGGACAGAGCTGCACCTGCGGGTGATGTCAGCTGGTGCAGGAAGGGGGGCTGGCGGGCGCCGCTCCCCACGGGCGCTGCTGGGCTCCTTTCTCATGGGGAGGGAGCTGACAGGCGATCACCTGGTGTCCAGGGGACCATGGGGATTTCAGGGGCCAAGCAGGTGGATGGAGCCGGAGTGCCCTGGAAATGTGCTATTTTGGGACAAGTTCTGGGCTAGAATCAGCGGAAATGAAAAGACCTCTCCATCTGCTGGGAAGGTGATGGCAGGACCTGCGCTGGGAGCGGCGCGCCTGCACCCTGGCCCAGCTTCGGCTCAGAGGCTGCCTGGGGCCCGAGCCCTTAGCTTCCTTTCTCCATTTGCTCATCGTGAATCCCACACACAGAGAGCCCTTACTCTGCGCCAGCAAAGCAGACACCGTTTCCATCCTCCAGGGGCGCAGGGGCCGGAGGGGAGACAGAGAAGTAAACCAAAGTGGGCACCAGAGAGCCAGTGCTGGCGGGACTGACCGCAGGGGGCTCTGCACCTGTCACCTGGGCCCGATGCAGCTCACCTCCCGTCCCAGCACAGCCCCTACCACACCTGTCACCCGGGCCGACATAGCTCACCTCCAGTTCCAGCACAGCCCCTACCACACTGTCACCCGGCCTGACACAGCTCACCTCCCATCCCAGCACAGCCCCTACCAAACTGTCACCTGGGCACGACACAGCTCACCTCCCTGCCCCAGCACAGCCCCTACCACACTGTCACCTGGGCATGACACAGCTCACCTCCCGTCCCAGCACAGCCCCTACCACATTGTCACCTCGGCCCGATGCAGCTCACCTCCCCGTCCCGATCAGAAGAAGTGAGGGGCGTCCCAGGAAAACTTACACGAGGCCCAGAAAAGGCGATACAAGAAATCCCCACATTAAAACCACCCAGACTTCATAGTTCTCCCATCGCTCCCTCGGTCTAAGGAGATGACCTTATTTCCCGCCACACGGAGAAAGCAGACCCCCTGCTACCACCCTCCTCACCCCCCTACACGGCACCGGGGACTCGCTGCAGCCGCCCGTCACTCCTGCCTCATGGGAGTCCTTTCCCCATGACCTGTACCCACCTCCCCTTGCCTCACCGCACACCTCGCTTCCTCACCTTCCAACAGGCTGCTACCCAGCTGAGCAAGTTGGAACCTCAGGACTAACTCTGATGACCTCCAAGCCACCACCGACTGAAGAATATTTTATCCCCTAAGTATAGCTTCAATTCATCTACTTTTCTTTTTCCGTGACCACCACCCCAACTCCAAGCTACCAACACCCTCTGCTTGGGCCACTGTAATAGCCTCCGAATGCCCGGCGGATCTCTGCCTCCCACAGGGCTGCCTGTCCTCTCACACACTGCCAACCCGCCAACCTGGCCCAGCCTCTGCGGGGGGTGGGGGGCAGTTAGACCCGGCAAAACCAACCCGCCAACCTGGCCCAACCTTGGTGGGGGGTGGGGGGCAGTTAGACCTGGCAGAACCAACCCACCAACCTGGCCCAGCCTCTGTGGGGGGTGGGGGGGCAGTTAGACCCGGCAGAACAAGGGCGCGGGGCCAGGCACAGGTCCCCAGGGCGGAAAGTCCCGGGGGACCCAGCAATGAGCCAACTGGGAAAACAAGGACCTCACAGGGTGACCCACCCTCCCGCAGCACATCCCTGTCCTGTGGTTTAGAGCCCCTGCCCCTTCACACTGCTGGCTCGCAGTGGGACCCTCCCCTGGCAGATCACTATCATGTGGTTTCATGCCCCCTTAGAGGAGGAAGAGGGGCCGGAGAACAGCCTCATCTGAGCCCATACAAGCCCTCGCAGGACCACGCCCCAAGCACTGGGCCCTCAGGACAATGAGGTTCTGATCTGCATCAAATCATCTCAGGAACAAAGCCTCAGGTCTGCTGGCCCTGGAGACAGAGTTCTGATGGAACCAGAGATGACATTTAGGCCGCAGCTGTGTTTCAGCTCCAGGCCCAGAAAAGCAGAAAAACCAGATGAGGCGATGCCATGGCTGACATCAGGGCCAAATGCGATGACCAATGACCCCTCCCCTAGCACTGACCAATCAGTGAAAACCACGACCTGAGAGGACACACCTAAGAAGCTGATGCATATCCTACTGAGACCCTCCCCTGGGACCGCCCCTAAAGACCCTGACTCTAGAAAACGCCCCAGGGCTCCCTCTGGAGCATGTCCATGCCGGTTGCTGCGCCCGCTCCTCCCCTCCCCCCCAGCCTGTATCTCTGCTCTTTCTCCACAGCTCCAGGGGCCCGGTGAGACTTGCAACCAGGGGAGCAGCAGCAGCTTTTCCCAGGCTCACCCCTGCCTGTCTCCAAGGCCCCCTTTCCCCGACTCTCCAGTGAGCTAACAGCAGCCCCACCTTGGCTCGCATCTGTCACTGGGACTGGGACTTCTCAGTGAGCCCATGCAGCCCAGCGTGGCTCACTGCTTTCCTGCCATTTCTAGGGCCAAGCAGCCCCGCCCGGGCTCTCCCTGCGGCTTCTACCCTCAGCCCTCCCTTTGTTTCTCTGTCCCCGGCTCTAACACACGCTCTCAGAACCACCTGGACTCATGCTGTGAAATCTTTCCCACATGAAGTCAAGAACACACACAGGACCTGCCGGCCCGAGGCTGGCCCGCTCTGGGCCCTCTCCCCTGCCAGTGGCACTGCCGCCTCCCCTCCTAAAGACTCGCACTGGCTTCTGGATGCTCTTAAAGACTCGAGTCCTTGTCATGGCCACAGGCTCCTGCCCGTCTTATCTCATTTTATCGCATCTCACTGCTTCCTTCTCACCTCAGACTCATCCTCGAGTCTTAGCTCAGCCATTACCACCGCACCCCCCCCCCGCGTCTATCCTGTTCCATTTTTCATGGAACATGTTCCCTTTCTTCAGTGCGCGTATCCAAGTCTGTGTTTTCTCTGTCATATACTTTGCTGTCACCTCAACAAACTGAAAGCTCCATGAGTGTGTCGTGTATAATCAATGGTGTGTTGAGTGAATACATAAATGACATCCTCTATGGAATTCTCATCCTTGACCCGCACATTCCTACTTCCGGAGTGCTGTGTGACTTCTCCCATCACCTCCGCCTTCTCCCCAAAGTATCTCTATTTCTCTCCTCCCCAGTCTCCTCTTCCTCTGCATAAACGTCTACATCAGCTCTCCAGTCACCAATGACCTAAGTGCCACTGCAGAAGGTCCTTTTTAGTCCTCATCTTACCTATCCCTACCTTCTTTTTGCCTCTTCTTTCTGAACATCTCCTGGATATTTCGGTCTCCTAGCTTCCTTGGCTTCAGGCTAGTGTGAATTCCTCCTTTCCCCTTCCTCCGCCTCCACTTGAACTTTGCTGACCCGAAGGCTATCGCCTTAGCTGCAGCCTCATGTCCAAATAAGTAGTTTCAGACCTGTCTTCTGAGCTTCAAAGGCCCAGCCGACTGCTTAGTGCAAGGAACCAAAGTCCAGCCACACAGAGGGGTTTATTGTCTGCCAGTAAAAATAAAAGACCCATGAAGAACCGTTGGCCCTCCCCGCCCTTTCCTACCCGAGATTAAAATAAAAATACCAGTGTCAGAAAGGAAATCTCCGGGTGTTCCCTCGGTGGAACCTGACGTGTGTGTGCTCAGTAGGAGGGCTTCCTGTGGGGCCTGTGAGCCGGGTGCCCCTGGGCCCCGGGGCGGAGTTGCCTCGCCAGGATTTCCCTGCCTGTGGTGCTGCTCTTTCTCAACTTCCCTCTCAGTCACCCCTTCTCACTTCTGCAGTCTAACACCTGGTCTCCTTTTACTCCTTTGTCTAAAATGTCACATATACCCCGTGTTGCCTCTCTGTCTTTGGAATTTCCATGCATATGTGGGTCCCCCATGCTCATATATTAAAATTTGATTTTCCCCTCTTAATCTGTCTCTGTTAATTTGTTAGCCCGGCCAGAAGTGAAAAGATGGGAGAAAAATGCATTAATTTTGTTTTAGCCCCCACACTAGTGTTATCTCCCTACTTACGTGCTCTATGGGTAGCCTTTACGTCTAAGTTAAACTCACCACCACTCCTGTCCTTCAAATTCCTCTCCCTTTATCCAATCTAATCTAATAAAAGAGAAACATGGTAATTAGCATACAACCGCTACCCTTCCCATTGGCTAATTATCGAGATATGCAAATTAATCATCAGCCAAGATGGCGGTTAACCGCCAACAAAGATGGCGGTTAATTTGCATATGTAGGCACAATGCAGGGAGGCGAAAGGGAAAGCACGGAAGAAGCCCCCTGCCACTGACAGTGATCGGAAACCCAGGGGGGGCTAAGAGCCGGGAGGCAGGGCAAAGGCGGCCCAGCCATGATCGGAGAATCGGGCACCTTTGCCGAACTGGCCAGTGATAGCGGGAAGTAGGGGTGGAGCCAGCGATGGGAGCTGGGCAAGGGCGGCTGCAGCTGCGGGTCGCTGCTGCCCGGGCAGGGGCAGAGCCCAAGATCGCGGGGCGGCTGCAGCTGGGGGGGTCCTCTGCCCAGGCCTAACGCCTCGGCCAGAGGCATTAGGCCTGGGCAGGGGCAGTGCCAGCGATCATGGGGAGCAGGGGCAGAGTCTCGGATGGTGGGAGCTTGGGGTCCCCTGCCCAGGCCTAATGCCTTGGCCACAGGCGTTAGGCCTGGGAAGGGGTGGAGCAGGAGATCCTTTGGAGAGTTGTGGGTCCCCTGCCCAGGCCTAATGCCTGGGTGAGAGGCATTAGGGTGGAGCCGGCAATCGCAGGGAGCAGGGGCCGAGTTGATGATGGTGGGGAGCTGGGGGTCCCTTGCCCAGGCCTAATGCCTTGGCCAGAGGTGTTAGGCGTGAGCATGGGCAGAGCCAGCGATTGTGAGCAGGGGTGGCGTGGGCGATCGTAGGGAGCTGGGGGTCCCCTGCCCACCCTGATCCGGGACACCCTTCAGGGCAAACCAGCTGGCTCCCACCCATGCACCAGGCTTCTATCCTATATAATAAAAGGGTAATGTGCATATGCAATTTTTTTTTCAAATATATTTTATTGATTTTTTACAGAGAGGAAGGGAGAGGGATAGAGAGTTAGAAACATCGATGAGAGAGAAACTTCGATCAGCTGCCTCCTGCACACCCCCTACTGGGGATGTGTACGCAACCAGAGTACATGCCCTTGACGGGAATCGAACCTGGGACCCTTCAGTCCGCAGGTCGACGCTCTATCCACTGAGCCAAATCCGTTAGGGCGGTAATGTGCAAATTGACCCTGGGAATGACTGGTCACTATGACACACACTGACCACCAGGGGGCAGATGCTCAATGCAGAAGCTGCCCCCTGGTAGTCAGTGCACTCCCACAGGGGGAGCTCTGCTCAGCCACAAGCCAGGCTGACGGCATCACAGCGGCGATGGTTGGAGCCTCTCCTGCCTCCTCAGCAGCTCTATGGATGTTCAACTGCAGCTTCGGCCCGCTGACAAGTGGACATCCCCCAAGGGATGTATCACTGCCAGCTTAGGCCAATCCCCCGGGGAGCAGGCCTAAGCCAGCAGGTGGACATCCCCCAAGGGGTCCCAGAGTGCGAGAGGGCACAGGCTGGGCTGAGGGACCCCCGAGTACACAAATTTTTGTGCAACAGGCCTCTAGTATTTTAATAAATAATAATAAGAAGGAGAAGCAGCAGCAGCAGAACATATAAGATACTAGACATATGCCAGGTGCTAGAGCTCTTCTAGTCATCTTACACACACTCAGTTCTCAACACCTCTATGAGGTATGAGCTATATTTGTACCCATTTTATAGATGAGGAGTGTGAGGCACAAAGATGAAGTGCCTTGCCCAAGATCACAGAGCATGCAGTGGCAGCACAATCACAACCCAGACAGGCACTGAAGGTCGAGACCCTGCTGCCTTTTACTTGCTGCCCAAACTAGAAACCTTAGGTTTACACTAAACACCTTCCTCAGCCCAGATGCACATCTTGTTCACCCTATTTAATAATCCTCTTCAACTGGTCCTGCCTTTTCTGTCCTTACTACCATGACTTGGGAATTTGCCCATCTGGTCCCAACTTAAATGTCACCCCAGCAAGCCAGCCCCTCCCAGCAGCTTACGGCAGTCTCAAACGCCCACTCCGTGGGATCATCGTTTCCTTTCTCTGTAGCACTTATTATCACTTGACGCTTTCTTACTGATGTGCTTATGATCTCTTTCCTCCCACTAGAAAGTAAGCACGTGAAAGGAGAGGCAAGGGTTATATGGGTCACAGCTGTACCCCCAAGGCCTGCAAGGCGCGCGCTCAAGGAAGACCTGTTGTATGTGGGGGCAAGGGGTGACGATGGCCAGTTTCCTTCCTCGCTCTCTGCTCTGGTGTTTGCCCTGAAATTCGCCTTCCACATGTGGACCAAAGCGATTTTCCTCACAAGTCTCCCTGGGCACCCCCTTCCTCAGAATGCCTCACAGGCTCCCTGGTCCGTAAGGAAGCCGCTGTCATGGCGGATGGGACACCATGGGGCACCTGCTCTGGCCACTTGCCAGCCACCCCTCCTGGGACACGAGGGGCAGCAATTCCCAAGTGCTGGTTCCTGAGCCCCGGCTCTCCCAGTGGCCATGCTCTGCAGCTGCTTCCCTCGCCTGGCGATGCTGCTCCAGGGAAGGTTCTCCACTGGGCGCCCCCCTCACCCCACCCCACCCCACCCCCATGTCCCTCCCCCCAGGCCTCCTGGACACCCCCCTCCTCCCCACCTCGCCCCAGGCAGAGCGCCTGAACTTCTCTTGGGCAAATTTCTTTTTATTATTGTAATTAAATTTTTATTAATTTTTTCATTAACAACGTAATATACACCATTCTAACAAATGAGCAATGAGTATGTAAGAAACAATGTAATGAAACTACAGTTTTCTCCTGATATGGTTAAATGTATCAACCACCTTATTATTTCTCTGCCTTACATCTAGGAAGATACTTCCTATCCTAAAGGTTTACTAAAAACTCTGCTAGGCCTGGCTGGTTTGGCTCAGTGGATAGAGCGTTGGCCTATGGACTGAAGGGTCCCAGGTTTGATTCCGGTCAAGGGCACATGCCCGGGTTGCGCGCTCGATCCCCAGTAGGGAGCGTGCAGGAGGCAGCCGATCAATGTTTCTCTCTCATCATTGATGTTTCTATCTCTCTCTCTCCCTTCCTCTCTGAAATCAATAAAAATATATTTAAAAACAAAACAAAACTCTGCTAAATATTCAAGAATCAGGGAATTCCCCGTACCATGCAAAGTCCCTGCGCACACACACAAAAAATTGGGCAACTTTCTTAACTCTGATGAGCCTGTTTCCTAGATTCTAATCTGAAGATAACAATAGCATCTATTTGATAGGGTTGTTGAGAGGATTATATTTAAAAGGGACCAGAAATAATTCTACTATTCCAGATGCTGAAAGCAAGAATTGTTATTTTTAAGTACTGATAAGCCCCAGGACATTTAACATTAAAATTACCTTAAATATATTCTTTTAAAGAAAATACAAAGGCTGACGCATACAAAAAAAGTCTATGCAAGCCCTGGCCAGGTGGCTCAGTTGGCTAGAGCGTCATCCCTTACACCAAAAGATTGCGGGTTTGCTGCCTGGTCAGGGCATATACCCTGGTTGTGGGTTCGATCCCTGACAGGGTGCATAAGAGAGCAATCAATCAATGTTTCTCTTTCACATAGATGTTTCTCTCTCTCTCTCTAAAAAAAAAAAAAAAAAAAAAAAAAAAAAAGGAGAGGGGAAAAAAAGTGTATTCAAGATCCACTGCACAGGGTTAGGTACATTAGAAACAAACCCCTTAGTTTTATTGATGCCACATGTCAACCTTACATTGCATTCTACTTGCTTACTTATAGGCAGGCCTCACCACAAGGCTCCCGAGGAGAACGTCACGCTTGACCTCTCTCTCCTGAGTTTCTGTATCCGACCTGCGCAGGCGCTCAGTATTCTCTACATTCTTCTGTCTCTGCTTCTTCAACGACAGAGAGTGGAGATCGGCTGAGACTGAGAGCAAACCTCATGAGAGCCCAACCTTCCGAGGGCCAGCGGCCACCAGGCACTGAGCACCAGGCACTGCACGCGTTCTCTCACTTACTCTTTACACGGAGGCCTTCTACAGACGAGGAACCAATGGCAGCACCGCACGAAGGAAGGCCCAGATCGGCCCTGATTGCTGGCCAGGCCTTGGGACCCTACCACGAACAAATTTCGTGCACCAGGCCTCTAGCTGTTACATAACCATCCCGGGAAAGCAGCTCCCTTCCTGCAGTCCCGGCTTTGCCTGCAAGTTCCTGCCAGTGGGTGAAATAAAAACCTGGCGCCTTGGAAACCCTAATAATTGGCCCAGTTTGGGCTGACTCTGGGAACCGATGTCTTTCATGTGTACCCCAGACTCTACCTAGAAGGATAAAAAGGATCAATGTCCTATGTTCCATTACACACGTACACAATGCTTACGAAGTTAGATCCATTTTGCTTTCTACTGGAAACCCGGGGGATTATTCCTTTCGCTGAGACAAACCCCACAATCCCATAAATTGATTATTTTCCTAAAATCAGCCCTTTTCCGGGATGCACACCTGCTCGGGAAGCGCCTCCCTCCCTGCACACCTCCCCTCCACCCCATCACCATTCCTCAGGCTTTTCCTTCGGGACAGAAACTGGTGTGGCTGAGGAGCAGTTTCCAGAAGCCTTCAGTTCGGACGCCTCGTGGAGACGGCCCCCTCTGCTGTCATGTGGACATTCTTAGGTTACCGCAGGACAGCGATTTCGTCTCTAAATAGTCTATCCAACTGACCCTCGGACAGGAAGAAGAAAAATCAATGCTACAGTTCACCTCACACCGAAGGATTAAAATTTTGATTTTTAAAAGAAAAAAATCAATAATTTTGTTTGCCTGATCGGTGACACTATCCTTCATCTTGTAACTGACCCCACGGTTTGGAGAATCAGGAGCAGTCACTGAAGAGGGTCCCTGTTATCTACTATAGACTTGACCATTTCACTCCATGACGACATCACCTGCTCTACCACCTCCCATGGGCGTGGCAAAGGGTAAATGAGCTGATACAGGAAATGCCTGGACCCAGCAGGGCACAGTGCCCGACAGTGAGGCTCAGAGCAAAGAGCCTGAGCCAGACACACACACACACACACACACACACGCACACACGCATGCACACACACGCACACACACGCACACACGCATGCACACACACGCACACACACGCATGCACACACACATGCACACACCCGCACACACACACACACACACACACACCCGAGGCTGAAATCTCCCCAGCTTGGGTTTCACACTTGCTCAGCCAGGACATCACAGACCGGCATCTGAGCCACCCGAGCATGCGGCTAGGAATTGGGTGGGAACATGTTAGAGATGACAAGGTCAGGGGGCAGCTGTGTGGAGCGGATGCTGGTGGTTAAGGGTGCTCTGGGGACTTGTTCTCTTCGAGAGCCCACAGGCTGAGCGTAGGAAAAGGCTTCGCTGGGAAAGGCCAAGGTGCCCCAGCAGCCAGAGCTGGAGGGAGGGCACACGGCAACCCCGGCAACCCCGGGGGAGCAACCCTCTGCTCTCAGCCCTCTGTTAGTTCCCAACAATGCAGGTGAGCAAACAGCATCCACTGCTCAGCAGACAGCGTCCAGGGAGGGGGAGGGACAGGGGCGATGCCTGGGGGTTTTCTTGGCAGAGGCTTTGGATGGGAGAGGAGTGGGCAGAGAAGGAGCTAGTCCAGGATGTCTCCACCACGCCCCCCATTGGGGGACAAGGGGACAGCAGGTGGCTCCCTAATGAGCCAGCGCCAGTGCTCACAGCACAGTGTCCTGGAGAGCGCGCCACCCAGCACTCTCCCAGGAGGCACAACCGCCATGGAGGGAGGGGGGTCCCTTTAGGAGCTGTGGCACACAGACAGGAGGGGGTGGTGCAGGGACTCCAGGGCTCTTGGGATTCTGACAGCATGGTTGCTGCAATGCAGAGAGCTTTGAAAAGAGAGCGCAGCGCAGGCCGCGCTCCCGCCCAAGGGAACCGCCTGGACCGTAGCTAAGTGTCTTAACAAGAACGCAGTCCTGGCTCCTTGGGGGCCCCATGCGGCCAAACGCCTGTCTAAACTGATGAGCTCAACTGTTCACCTTGGTCAGTAATGAACATAAAACAACTGAGAACTAGGGCGGAACTCACAACCATTATAAACTGGAGATCGGGTGACAGGCCC
The DNA here is from genome assembly GCA_035771395.1 of Myotis vivesi. Classification (NCBI taxonomy): domain Eukaryota; kingdom Metazoa; phylum Chordata; class Mammalia; order Chiroptera; family Vespertilionidae; genus Myotis; species Myotis vivesi. The sequence continues at coordinate 2,737,781 of JAWPEG010000010.1, read as the reverse complement.
CACCTCAGGCCCAGGACGAATCCTTGTGAAGACAGAGCCAGAGCCGTCACTCCGACTCTGTGGTGGGGACAGCCTTTCCCTCGCTGTCCACCGGGTGCGCCACCCTAACCGCGCAGAGTTCTCCGTATCCTGAGCAGAGACCCTTCTCGCTGCCACTTTTCCCACTGGCTCGATTTCTTAGGCTTCCAGATACTGAGTAAGTCACCCTGAACTGTCCTGTTTCCTGGTAAACCCCTTTCCTCCAGCCAATCCCATAATGGCATCGTTCTCACCTCATCACTTTTCTAGGCTCCAATTTATCCATTTCCATTTCCGAGTGGATCCACCAGACTCAGTCAAACTGGCACAGACACAGGGGGGCGTTTCTTTTTAACCCCTGCCTCTGAGCTTCCCTCAGTAAACCCAGGCTTTCAATCATCGTCTAGTATTGGTGTCATATTTGGCTGGTAAATAAAACACCACAAATTCTTTTTCACATGAAATCCTATCAAAACTGCTGGCTTCTGTGTTGGCTCCCCATAATAATCTGCTGCTTAATAAACAAATGTCTATATATATAAAGAGCCAGGGTCCCTAACATCCAAAATGACCAAACAGATGACCGAACACCAGAAGTCAGTCCTGCAGTCAGTGCTGGGTGGCCACAGCAACCCAGCACTGACTGCCGCTGCTGCAGGTGTGGCCACCCAGCACTGACTGCCAAGGGGGCTGTGGATAAGGCCTAGAGAGGGAAGCAGGATCTGATCCACAGCCTCTGTGGCAGCTGTTGATCAGCCCTTGCCTCTCTTTCTCTCCAAGCCTTGCCAGCAGCCCTGCCTCTCTGATCAGGCCCAGAGATAGGCCTGGAGACACTGACTGGCTTAGAAACTGTCCAATCAGAACCAAATCTGGGTGAACTGCAAGGAGCCAATGGCTGTCTAGGAGGTGGAGCTTTTTGATGCTGACTGGCATAGAAACCGACCAACTTGAACCTAATCTGGGTGAACTTCGAAGGCAGAACCTAAGGTGGCGGCTGAGGAGGGGTTTTAAGGGCAACAGCTGTTTGGTGTAAGATGTAAGAAAGTGATTCAATTTTTTAATGACCGGTTTGGCAGTATAGTGCATATGGCTGGCTATCAGTCCAGATATAGGGATTATGTATTTTTGTCTGCCAAGAGCATCTATCTCCTCCTGCTGACAAAGGCCCCCCCCCACCCCCTTGCCGCCATTTAAGCAGTCCTATCCTATGTAATCTACCTATACTAATAAAAGGGTAATATGCTAATTAGACCGGGTCGATTGGCCATCTTCCAGACATCTGACTTCCTTCCGGACAAAGCTATGGTGGTGGGGGCTGAGGCAGAGGCAGTTAGGGGCAATCAGGTTGGCAGGTGAGGACAGTTGGGGGCGAGATCAGGCCAGCAGGGGAGGGCAGTTGGGGGTGACCAGGCTGGCAGGGGAGGGCAGTTGGGGGCGAGATCAGGCCTGCAGGGGAGGGCAGTTGGGGGCGAGATCAGGCTGGCAGGGGAGGGCAGCTAGGGGCGATCAGGCAGAGGGGTTAGGGGCAATCAGGCAGGCAGAGGCAGTTAGGGGCGATCAGGCAGGCAGGCAGGTGAGCAGTTAGGAGCCAGCAGTCCCAGATTGCGAGAGGGATGTCCCCGATTGGAGAGGGTGCAGGCTGGGCTGAGGGACCGCCCCCACCCCCACCCCTGTGCACGAATTTCATGTACCTGGCCACTAGTAAATTTATAAATGAGCAGTATATAACAGCACATCTACTTTAAACAAATAAGTCCCCCTGTTTCTACCCATAGTTCTATCTGAAATAACACAAAATCTTGCTTCTACCGGCTTTGGTGTTTCCATTCCCTCATAGCTGCGTGTCTGCTGTGAGTTCGACCAATGAAGTACAAGTACTTCTACTTTTCATCCCATTTTTTGGGAAGGATGGTAAACAGAGCTGGACACACGCAGAGCCCTGTGTGTCAGCCGAGACCTCCTCACCTTTCTTGCGCACAATTTACCTTGAGAACCAGAGCCCTGTCTCTGATTCACAGGCCCCACCTGTGGCGACGCTGGCTGGTCCTCACAGCCTAGGGTTTACTGAGTCTCACCTCACCTCCTCACCCGAATTCTCACTGCACCCTGTACACCGACCTCGTTATCCATTAACCTCTGACTCCGACAATCCACAAGATGCCCTTCCACTCCTGCGCACTGTGCCCAGCCTTTAAGGTACGCCTCACGTCCAAGGCCACCCGATGTCTTCCCAACATATCTGGCTGCCACATGCCGACTTCTCCCCATGAGCCCAGAGGCCACCAGGCTCACCCTTCAAGGTGCCCCCTCACTTCCTGGGGCGTCTGTCTTTGAGCACAGAGGCCTGGCACCTCCCACTACTCAGTTTCCCCAGTTCTCGCTCATGGCGGAAGCATCTTAAAAAACTTACTCCGTTTCACCCCATCCCTCTCATCTCTTCCTCCATCTTCCCCCTCTCCGTGCCCTTACCTCCCTTCCCATGCCCTTACCTCCTTTCCCTTGCCCTTACCTCCCTTCCAGCACCCTTACCTCCCTGCCGGCACCCTTACCTCTCTTCCTGCATCTGGGGACTCAGGAACCTGCTGGCATCATCCTCGTGGCTGCTCTGCTGGCTGCTAAGGAGACACAGGATGCGAACCGTTAGGGACCAGCTTCTCTCTCACCCTGGGGGAGGCCATTAGCCTGCAGCTGGACAGAGAAACGGGGTCACCACATTTTAGAAATACCAGTTCCCAGTGTACGTTTGCACAGAGCAAACTGACATCAGTGGGCATGAGAAATGACGAATCTGGTGAAAACACACCTAAAGCTGGTGAGGCAGAGCCTGACCTTGCTCTCCCCTGGCTGTGCCCTGGAGACCGTGCCTCCAGCATCCTCTGCACCGGGCCTCAGTGTCTAGGACAGGGCGACACGGTTCCTCTTCCACCCACAGACTCTCAGGACCTAGTGCACACGGTGGGGAGGTGGTAGGAAGGAGAGGTAACAGGAAGGTGGGGGGTGTCCAGGAGGGCAAAGTGGACCTGATTCTCTCCTCCAAGGAAGGCTGGGGAGGCTGAGGATACAAGAAGGGTGAGAGGGTGGAGTCCTTCCATCTAGCCCAGAGGCAAGACGATTGTATGACTACTAGTGGCCCGGTGCACAAAATTCATGTGTGTGTGTGTGTGGGGGGGGGGGCTGGGTGGTGTCCCTCAGCCCGGCCTGCACCCTCTCCAATATGGGACCCCTCGGGGGATGTCCCTGTGGGATGGGGCCTAAACTGGCAGTCAGACATCCCTCTCACAATCTGGGACCGCTGGCTCCTAACCGCTCGCCTGCCTGCCTGCTTGATTGCCCCTAACCACTTCTGCCTGCCAGTCTGATTGTTCCCTAACCGCTCCCCTGCTGGCCTGATCGCCCCCAACTGCCCTCCCCTGCCGTGATCTGCCTCCTCTGGCAGGACCCGCCTCCTCTGCATGAGGCGGCGGAGACCCCGGGACCAGCCTCCTCCACACCGCATGGAGCCGCGGGATTCCCCAGGCCTCACCCGTGTGGAGAAGCCGCTGAGCTCCGCCTCCACTGTGTGTGTGGCTATCTCGTGGTGGCCATCCTGTGATGACATCACACGCGAGGGCCACCTAGGCTTTTATTAATATAGATGGTCTGAGCTGTTCAAGATGCTTCCACTGAAGTTGTGTGGAATTCACTGTCCTTCATCTTACTCAAGATAAAGGACTAAAGGACACGTGTTCAGACACCTCATGACACTAGTTAAACATGCAGCTGATAAATAATCTTTATTACTTGCTACTTGTTAACTCCCCCAGGCATCTAGTCAGGAGGTCCCAAACCACAGCCCAGGCCAAACGGGGGCACCCTGTTTTGTGCAGTACTGAGTTAAGATGGTGTTTGCCTTTTTTGTGTGTTTTTATTCTTTATTTTTAAAATTTTCTTTTTAGTGTTTGCCTTTTTTTAAATTTAAAAAATACATATTTTTATTTACTTCAGAGATGAATGGAGAGGGAAAGAGACAGAAATGGTGAGAGAGAGTCATTGATTGGCTGCCTCTTGCATGCTCCATACTGGGGATGGAGCCTGCAACCCGGGCATGTGCCCTGACTGGGAATCAAACCATGACCTCTTGATTCATAGGTCGATGCTCAACCACTGAGCCATGTTGGCCGGACAGTATTTGTCTTTTTTAATGGTTGGGGGAAAAACAGAAAAAAATAACATTTCATGAAAATTATATGAAACTCAACTGCAGAGTCATCAACCCATTCACTCATTCACATACTGGCTGTGGCTGCTTCTTGGCTGTAATGGCAGAGTAAGCAGAGCTGCCTGCGTGGGAAACCGACAGACCCGCAGAGTCAGAAACATGCAGCAGCTGTCCTCTTCCAGGAAAAGCCAGGAATCCTAAAAATGAGCCCCTATTCCCAAAATCACTAGACCCCAGGCTCCAGTAAAACCACCGCTGCCGCCTGGTCCTGATGGAGCATCTGCCACAATAGAGCACACTGGGCTCACTGGGCTCACTGGGTGCACTGGGCTCAATGGGAGCACTGGGCTCAATGGGAGCACTGGGCTCACTGGGTGCACTGGGCTCAATGGGAGCACTGGGTGCACTGGGCTCAATGGGAGCACTGGGCTCACTGGGTGCACTGGGCTCAATGGGCTCAATGGGCGCACTGGGCTCACTGGGCGCACTGAGTGCACTGGGCTCAATGGGAGCACTGGGCTCACTGGGCGCACTGGGCTCACTGGGCACACTGGGCTCAATGGGAGCACTGGGCTCAATGGGAGCACTGGGCTCACTGGGCGCACTGGGCTCATTGGGCACACTGGGCTCACTGGGAGCACTGGGCTCAATGGGAGCACTGGGCTCAATGGGAGCACTGGGTGCACTGGGCTCAATGGGAGCACTGGGCTCACTGGGTGCACTGGGCTCACTGGGCTCAATGGGCGCACTGGACTCACTGGGCGCACTGGGTGCACTGGGCTCAATGGGAGCACTGGGCTCACTGGGCGCACTGGGCTCACTGGGCACACTGGGCTCAATGGGAGCACTGGGCTCAATGGGTGCACTGGGTTCACTGGGCGCACTGGGCTCACTGGGCGCACTGGGCTCACTGGGCACACTGGGCTCAATGGGCGCACTGGGCTCACTGGGAGCACTGGGCTCAATGGGAGCACTGGGCTCACTGGGTGCACTGGGCTCACTGGGAGCACTGGGCTCAATGGGAGCACTGGGCTCACTGGGTGCACTGGGCTCACTGGGCGCACTGGGCTCACTGGGCGCACTGGGCTCAATGGGTGCACTGGGCTCACTGGGCTCACTGGGAGCACTGGGCTCAATGGGAGCACTGGGCTCACTGGGTGCACTGGACTCAATGGGAGCACTGGGCTCAATGGGAGCACTGGGCTCAATGGGCTCACTGGGTGCACTGGGCTCACTGGGTGCACTGGGCTCACTGGGCTCAATGGGCGCACTGGGCTCACTGGGCGCACTGGGCTCAATGGGCGCACTGGGCTCACTGGGCGCAATGGGCTCAATGGGAGCACTAGGCTCAATGGGCTCAATGGGAGCACTGGGCACACTGGGCTCAATGGGAGCACTGCGAGCACTGGGCTCAATGGGAGCACTGGGAGCACTGGGCTCAATGGGTACACTGGGCTCAATGGGAGCACTGGGCTCAATGGGCTCAATGGGCGCACTGGGCTCAATGGGCTCATTGGGAACACTGGGCTCAATAGGCTCAATGGGAGCACTAGGCTCAATGGGCTCAATGGGAGCACTGGGCTCAATAGGCTCAATGAGAGCACTAGGCTCAATGGGCTCAATGGGAGCACTGGGCTCAATGGGCTCAATGGGAGCACTGGGCTCAATGGGCTCAATGGGCGCACTGGGCTCAATGGGCTCAATGGGAGCACTGGGCACACTGGGCTTAATGGGAGCACTGCGAGCACTGGGCTCAATGGGCACACTGGGCTCAATGGGCTCAATGGGAGCACTAGGCTCAATGGGCTCAATGGGAGCACTGGGCTCAATGGGCTCAATGGGAGCACTAGGCTCAATGGGCTCAATGGGAGCACTGGGCTCAATGGGCTCAATGAGAGCACTAGGCTCAATGGGCTCAATGGGAGCACTGGGCTCAATGGGCTCAATGGGCGCACTGGGCTCAATGGGCTCAATGGGAACACTGGGCACACTGGGCTTAATGGGAGCACTGCGAGCACTGGGCTCAATGGGCACACTGGGCTCAATGGGCTCAATGGGCTCAATGGGAGCACTGGGCTCAGTGGGAGCACTGGGAGCACTGGGCTAAAGGAGCTGTGGGCTCACTGAGCGTGCTGGCCTCACTGGCTCAGCCCATTCCTGAGACGATCCTGGGGACAGAGCCTGAGCGGGGCTGCGGGGGAGGTCTGCCCAGGGCCCGTGCTCGCCCAGTCACAGAGCACACAGCTTTTTGTGGGCGCAGCTATAACCATGCACTTATGTTCTGTTCTCCCAGCAAGAAGTAAATGAACTTAGAAGCAATTTATATCAAATTTCCAAACACGGACACCAGAACTGCGCCATCCACGAAGCCCGCAGTGGCTGGGCAGGAGCTGCGCACACACCGCCTTCTCCCACTTCCTCTCCACGAAGCACCTCTTGCCGCTTGTTCCCTGTGAAGTGGCTGCTCACCGTCCCCCCTTTGCCGGACCTCACGGACTGGCACCTCCTGTGGCCCAGTTATACACGGGGCTGCGGCCCGAGGGTCTCCTGACCGGACTGGCCTGCTGCACGCATCAAGCACCCTCTCCTGCAGCGTGGGGCGTGCGGCACTGAGCCCAAAGGACACGAACTCACTTCAAAGTAGACACTGCCCCAGAGTGAGCCTCAGGGAGGAGCAGCGGTTAGACTGCCCTGCACATGGGAGTGGTAGGGGGAGGTGCCTGGAGCCAGCCGGCAGGGCTGCCCCCACTCACACGGCAGGATCAGCATATGGCTTCCTCCCAGCGGTCAAACCTGACTTCACCCGACGACAACGGGCTCCTACCCTCTCTCTCTGACCCTCGAACCTGAAGCTCAGTCAATACAGGGGATCCCAGAACTCAATGGCCCTTTTCCAGGGCTTCAGAAACAGAATTCTGAACTGACATGAGCACATGGTCCCACTAGATGGCACTGTCGCCATCCAAACCAGAACCTCAAGGAGGCCAACCACCCAGCTCTTCTGGAACCAAAAACACCAAGACGCAGCCTCTGCACCGGCTCCGGCCTTCCCGCCGCTTAGAAAACAGCTCAGATGGTAGAGACAAGGCAACAGTGCATCCCCTTCAGCGGCCACTGGTTCAAAGTAACGCAAACCATCACCCCGCGTGCCTTCCACGATCGTTTCCCTGACGTCCACTGCGTGCACGCAGCAAGGGCAGCGTCCACACAGAGGCAAGCCTGGGTCTGGAGCACGCGGCCTGGGTGCGATCTGACTCTGCCCTCCCTGTTACATGACCCGGAGCGAATTATTTGGCGTCGTTTCCTCACCTGCACAAGGGAGTCAGCTCATGACAGCTCCTACCTGGAAGCTGCTGTGAGGATAAAGCATGAACGCGTGTGGAAGATGAACAGCCTGCACGCACCACCCACACAGAAACGTGCGGGCCCCTGCAGGCACTGCTCTGCAGGTCCTGGGGAAGAAGACTCCGATCTGAGGAGGACCCTGCTCTCGAGGCGTTAGGATCGGAGCGTCAGAGCAGTGTCAGGGGGAGACGATGGCTCTTGTGGCTACAGAGCCACAGGACGAGAAAGAGCGCTCCCCTCTGGGCTGGTGACTGTCTCGGCAAGGAGTGTGCACTGACCCTGGACAGGACAAGCAGAGCGAGAAGAGGAGGCCAGCTGTTCCCAGCAGCTGCCATGTCCCGGGCCCTGGGCTGAGATGGGCGCGAGGAGCAGGCACAGTGTGCACAGCACCGCGGTGCAGCCACACGGAGAGGCAGCGCGAGAGCCGGCGGAGAAACTTCCCCGGGGGCTGTCAGGGAGCACGTGGGGGGGGGGGGTGAACACCGCAGCGGGGGCTGCAGGTGGATCCCGGGTGGCGATCACACCGAGCGCGGGGTCCTCCCTCCTCCCCGGTCAGGAGGGGCTGGGCCTCTCTCCTCCCAGGTTGGAACTCAGCTGCCAACAGTGAGTGACTGCCAACCACGCTCCACGCAGTCCCACGCGATCTCGTCTCTCAGCAGAATTTCAGAGGCTCAGACCCTGCCTCGCCCTCTCACATAAACGCCTACACATGGGCAGGCCTGTCAGAACGAGGAACCGACATTGGTTTCACTAGAGCCTGAGTTACAGCGACAGTTACAGTGACACCCAGACACAGGCAGCTCCTCGCGCCCTAAGCGAACCTGCACATCCACTGGGTCATGACAACGCACGCACAGGCCTGCAGGGGAGGATGTGGTGCCTGCGCCAGGGCCATGTCCCAGCCGGGCCTTGGTGAGACGGTCCGTCTGGCTCGATGGCTTATGAGGCCGAGGAGCGTGCGGAGGCGGTGCGGCGGGCACTGAGTGGGAGTGTCCGCTGGAAACCCTGAAACACACTCTGAACCAGGACCTGGAAGGACTCAGCCCGGGCGCCAGGCGACTGGACACTGGCTTAGCCCCGCCGGGAAGGGGGCTTCGCAAGCACGCGGCGTCCCCCGGACGGCCACGGCAACCCAAGCCCATCCCGCTTCAGGCTTCAGATCCAAAGTCCTGGAGCCATAAATTCGGGAACACAGCGCTGTGTTCCACAGGCGGGGAAGTGCCTCCTTAAATTCCGGAACATTGCTGAGGGAGAGGAGCTGAAGGGAAGGAGGCGGGATCCTGGTCTTGGTCTTCACCAGCAGCCAGGGCTGGGCGCGTGGCCCAGGTCACGGTAACGGCCCCGGGGGGGGGGGGGGGGTACGGGCAGAACCCGCTGCCCTGAGCCCAGGCTCACCTCCAAGGGCAGAGCCCCAGGCTCCAGGACGCTGGGCGGTCAGGCTGGGTAACCCTGGTCCTCGGGCCTCCCCCCCAGGCTAGGACCCTTGCGAAGGCTCAGGAAGGCGTCCTGGTGCCCGCGGAGGCAGTGTCGCTGCTCTGGAGAGAACGTGGCACCTGCTCCAAGCCAGTGCTCTGTACCAGCAAGAGCTCTTCCTCCCACAGACGCCGAAGGGGCCTGGCTGCCCACACCCGGGGCCTGGACAGGTGGGTCCAGCAGCTCCAGGCCGTGGGCCCAGCAGCTCCGGGCCATGGGCACAGCAGCTCCGGGATGTGGGCACAGCAGCTCCGGGACGTGGGCACAGCAGCTCCGGGACGTGGGCACAGCAGCTCCGGCCGTGCAGGCTGGAACTTAGTACTCCAGAGCCCAATGGCGACTGCGCACTCACCCACACGGAGGCTATGCAGGTCACGTGGCGCCTCATGCTTTTGGCTAAGTCAGAGCAACCTGGTGTGCTAGCACCAACTACCTCATGCTAACCTCATGCTAACCGGAAGCTTCAAACGGCTGAGAGCCGCTTTGATTGATAGGACTTTGATGATTAAAAATGAGGAAATAAGGTATTTTAGGCAGCGGATGCCACAGAACTAGCACGGAGACACACGCCTAGGTTCCCCGCTGGTTCTCATGGGCCTGGCACCTCGGCGGGTCACTCACCCTCTTAGCCTGTCCCTGAGGGAGGGAAGGGATGGAACACCACCTGTGCGGGACTGTGGTGAGCACTCACAGGCTCTGAGCTCAGAATTTGGAGTCAGAAAGACACAAGTTCTAGTCCTGACTCTGCCATTTACTTAGGGTGACAACGGGCAAAACAGCTAACGTTTCTAAGTGTCAGATGTGGGTATATCACCGGCTGTAAGTGGTTCAGTGGGGACTAGAGACGGCAGAACCCACCCGCAGAAAGTGCCTGGGCCTGGCAGGCACACCGCAAACGCTCTTCATGTTCACAGTTTGGCACGTAAGGATTTTAAAACATTGAATGCTTAGGAGGAAGGTAACAGAAGAGACCCTCGTAGTAAAATGTTGAGATCATGTGGCCAGAAACGTAGGGCCAGTCACCCTGTCGCCCCCAGAAGGGAGAGCTGGTTTGCGGGCGGAGTCACCCGCCCTGTGAATGACTCTGGCCTGTCCCGTCAGTGTCAGCAGAAAGGTGTTTGCGGGGAGAAAGGCGGCAGCGAAGAAGCAGAGAAGAGAATCGCTTCTGTTTACCATCTGGCAAGCTCGGGAAAGTCTAATAATAGCAGGTAAGTAAACAGATGTGATTTGGGGCGCTGCCCAGGACTGCCAGCTCCTTACACAACATACCTGAACGTTTTCAAAAGCCACTCAGAGAATAGCACACTCCGGTGAAAACTGACCACCTGTCTACAAAGTTAGCAGGACGTCCTGCTCATAGCTCCCGTGGGAACCTGCAAGGTGCATAGCTGGTCAGATTCGATGATTCAGGTTCCAGTTAAATATCTTTCAACTCATTAACATTTCTCTAATAGTTCTTCTACCTGTAAACATGATGTCCCTGTGAAGGATGGAGGGAGGAAGAGAGGAAGGGAGGGAGGGAAGTAGGTAGGCAGGTGAAAGAATGAAAGAGTGAGCGAGCCTGGCGCGTGGCTCAGTTGGCTGAGTGTCATCCGTGCACAGAAAGGGCACCAGTCGATTTCTGGTCAGGTCACAGGCCCAAGTTGTAGGTTCCTTCCCTGGGTCAGGTGCTTACCAGGAAGCAACCAATTGATGTTTATCTCTTTCTCCCCCTCCCTTCCTCTCTCTCTAAAAATCAATAAAAGCTTTTTTTAAAAAAAAAAAAAAAAAGAAAGAAAGAAAGCTCTCTCCCTCAAGTCCTTTATTTCTCAACCCTCCCCCTCAGGGCATTTTATTGAAAGAACCAGAGGCCCAGTGCATGAAATTTGTACACTGGGTGGGGGGTTTCCCTCAGCCCACCCTGCACCCTCTCCAACCTGGACACCTTGGGGTATGTCCCACAGGGATTGGGCCTAAACCTGCAGTCGAACATCTCTCTCACAATCCAGGACTGCTGGCTCCCAACTGCTCGCCTGCCTGCCTGCCTGCCTGATCACTTCCTAACCACTCCCCAGTCAGCCTGATCAATACCTAACTGCTCCCCTGCCAGCTGATTGCCCCTAACTGCCCTCCCCTGCTGGCCCGGTTGCCCCTAACTGCCCTACCCCACCGGCCCAATTGCCCTCAACTGCCCTCCCTTGCTGGCCTGGTCAACCCTAACTGCCCTCCCTGCTGGCCTGGTCGCCCCTAACTGCCCTCCCCTGCTGGCCTGATTGCCCTCAACTGCCCTCCCCCTGCCAGCCATCTTGTGGCTGTGGGCGCTGCCATCTTTGAGGGTGGGGCAATCAACTAGCATATTCCCTCCTTATTGGCTGTGGGTGCCACCATCTTTGCGACAGTGTGAGGGTCAATTAGCATATTCCCTCTTTATTAGATAGGATATCCTACTGCCAAACATCCATCAAAACCGTATCGGAGCAAGCTGGGAGTTTTACTATGCAATTCCTTGGCCCCTCCCCAGAGTCTGCACCTGCCCAGAAAGGTGCATCTCTCAAAAGCTTCCCAGTGATCCCGATGGGCTCCCAGGATGAAGACCCACTGGCCGTCACACTCACCGCCTCTGCCTCCTCGCCATCGAGTCATTCATCAGCCACTGCCTCTGGCCGCACCCACCTCTCCTTGGTTTTATCACCCAGGACCTTGTTAGTGCCAAGCCAACAGCCACGGGTACATCCACTCCTACTGGGCCACGGGCAGGTCTGACCTTCATGCTTCCTCCCATCTTTAAGCCTCACTCTACTTGCCGTTCATGGCACACTCTCTCAGCTCTCAGAGTTTATATTCTACTGGGACCCTTCCTCTTCCTCTTTATGCCAAGGGAACTTAAGTCATAAAGAAACTGTGCGATAACATTTATACAGCAAGCCCTCAATTTTCACTCGATTTAATGGACTTTGGCTATAACGGACAAAATTACTGACCTGTATGTCATATGTGAAAATTAACAACCTATTAATTTCACAACGCTTTTAACCAAGGTTTGCTTATAATTAAATTAACAGGTTATTTTTGTAAAATTATTAATTCACTGTTATTTATTTTATTTTTATACCCTCACCCAAGGATATTTTTTCCATTGATTTTTTTTTTAGAGAGAGTGAAAGAAGGGAGGGAGTTGGTAGGAGGGAAGGAGGGAGAGAGGAGAGAGGGAGAGGAGAGAGGGAGGGAGAGTGAGAGAAACATCAATGTGATGTTTCTGAACCAGGGTCAGGGATTGAACCTGCAACCGAGGTACGTGTCCTTGATCAGAAAGCAAACCGAGACCCTTTGATGTGAGGGCCGAAGTTCTAACCACTGAGCACACCAGCAGGGCAGTTCAGTCATTTTTGAGAAATTTTATCACAGACATTTCAGAAAGAAGGAGGCAAACTAAAAAGCTGGAGCCGTGGGCTTCAAAGATCTTCCTGCAAACTTTTACCAGAAACGTCTACTCGGAGAGCCACGCTCACCTCCACTCTCCATGGGGCCCCGCTGCGGGGGGCGCAGCTTCCTCACGTGGAGTCGCTGAGGGTGCCCGCCTTTGGCACCATGGGGCAGGGGAGGCGGTGTAGGGGGCAGTGCTGCCCCAGTGGCTTTCCGTACAGTGCAGTGGTTCTCAACCTTGGCTGCACATTAGAATCACCTGGGAATCTTTTTAAAATCCTGATTTCTGGGCCTCATCCTCCGGAAATTCTGTTTCTTTGTTACTAATGTTGTGGCCCCACCCCATAACAAAGAAACAGAATTTCCGGAGGATGAGGCCCAGAAATCAGGATTTTAAAAAGAATCCCAGGTGATTCCAATGTGCAGCCAAGGTTGAGAACCACTGATACAGTGGCTGCCTTATCCGAAGGGTTCTGGCCGTCTAATTCAAACTGCATCCCCAGAGCATGGGCCTGGGGCGGGGTCCGTTGGAAATCAGTGAATCCAGGCCCTGCGGGAATTGGTGCTGATGGGGCTTCCCGAGGCTGGGCCGGTGCCCGACGCACCCGGAGGCCCAGATGCTGCAACGCCTCGGGTCAGGGACGTTGAACATTTGCAGGCACGTGGTTACAGGGAGTGTGGCCTGGGCGTGGCTGGGAGCGCACAGGGTGTGTTCGGGTCTGGCCGGCGCATGTCGGGTGGAAGCAGAGAGCCGGGAGGACGGGGCTGGAGATTTGGACATTCATGTGTCAGACACGCTGCACACCGGCCTGTGCGGTGCCGGGTGGTGCCGGGCGCAGGCGTGACCATCTGGGGTCTTTGCTCTCACAGGACCTGAGGGCTGAGCTGTCAGCACTGGGCCCCGGAGCTCAGCCAGGCGGTGGGGTGACGGGCGGGCGGGTAGAGCACCAGTGTCCGGTGGGTGGAGCACCAGTGTCCGGTGGGTGGAGCACCAGTGTTCCGGTGGGTGGAGCACCAGTGTTCCGGTGGAAGCACAGGGGGAGGGATGGCCATGGAGTGGGTGGCCTCCAAGGATGGCTCCCCGAGAAGTGCTGCTTTTCAAGGGAAACAGCAGTCACATTGCTGAGAACTTGCTCAATGCCAGGTGCCTTCCTAAGCAATTAGTGGGTTTGACTTGGTTCCTTTTCACAGCCCCACTGAAGGAGGGCCTTGGCTTCTCGGAGAGCCACACTTTGACTGGGGAAACATGGATGATTCTCTCTAAGGCTCTGTTCTTTTTTTTAATTATTATTTTTATTGATTTCAGAGAGGAAGGGAGAGGGAGAGAAAGAAACATCAACGATGAGAGAGAATCATTGATCAGCTGCCTCCTGCACACCCCCCACTGGGGACTGAGGCCACAACCCGGGCATGTGCCCTTGACCGGAGTTGAACCTGGGACCCTTGAGTCTGCAGGTTGATGCTCAATCCACTGAGCCAACCGGCCAGGGCTCCAAAGCTCTGTTCTGAGTATTGTTTTCGTGGAGGGCGAGGGACTCCTCACCAGAATGAAGTCCTAGACCTCTCACCACGCACAGTGAGAGTTACTCTTACCTGCACGTTCCTCGGAGGGAGGGTGAGGAAGGGTAAGGACAGCGTCTCAGCGCAACTCTCCCCAGCTGCCCTCAGGTACAGGGACTCCCAGTTCCCCACATGCTCTCTTCCCATCACGACAACTAGCGTCAAAAAGAACGCTCAGGCCCTCGGGAGAGAGGAAGTACAAGCTGACCGGGTGGCTCAGTGGTCAGCCTTGCTCAGCCAGCAACGGGAGCGTCCAAGGTGCCGCCCAGAACCTGATGCCGGGAATCTGGTCCCCGGCCCCTCTCCCCAGCCCCGGCCCCTCCTGCCTCAGGAGACCCCTCTCTTCCCTGGCCGCGGACAGGGCAGTGCCGGGAGCTGCAGGTTCGCAAAGGCCCCTTTGTCCACAGGTGACCCTGGGCCTTACGTGGGACAATCATCTTGATCCTGGTCCCTGTACTCAGACCGCTCAGCAGGAGTGACACTCCTTTTCCGTTGATTTCCTCTCACGGGGCAAGTCGGGGGCTGCCCAGGGCACAGTGGGAGCCTCTGTTTGGCTGACACACGCCCCACCTTCCTCCACAGCAGCAGCCCTTCAGCCAGATTCCCAACTGCCACGTTGTGCGAGACTGACGAAACGCAGCCGTCTCCCAGTTAATACGTGCGTGTGTGTGGATGTGTGTGCGTGTGTGGTGTGTGCGTGCGTGTGCATGTGTGTGTGTATGTGTGTGAGAGAGATGCCAGGTGGCACCCTCACCACGCCAGATGACAGAAGTCAAGCCACACCCGCAGTACTTCACGTTGTCCTCGTGCAGAAAACGCACGTGTGGCTTTTGCTCAGTGTTGGGGGGTTCTGGACGCCCGTAAGGACCCCCTTCCGAGGAAGCACACAGCCGGATACACACAAACTGCCACTCGCTGCGCCTCTTCTCAGTGCTCCTTGTTCTCCGACTCCTGGAAGGCTGTTCCCAGAGCTCCGACCACAGTCCCCGTCTCTTCTCAGCACCGTCCCCACACAGTCCCACCCAGACCAGGGCTCGCTGACCCCCAAACCTCCACCGCAGCTCCGACTGCCGCCACAATGCCAGGCCCCCGAATCCAGCTGCTTCCAGGATCCCAGGCTCCTCATGTCGAAAACTCCCCCCACTCCCCATTCCCATCTCTTCTACCAAGTAGCCTGCCCTCCTCGTCCGCTACCTGCACCACCAACCACCAGCTTAGCGGTCCAACCAGGACACTCAGGAAGAGCTGTGGGAGCTCGCTCTCCCCGCCCCGCCCCGCCCCGCCCCACCCATCCCTCAGTCCCGCGCTCCTCCTCTGAAGCGCCCTTTCTAGCAGCCTTCCCCCACCCCAGGGCCCTGACCGGACCCAGAGGCCAGGGCTAGACTGGCCGCCTAGCGATCGCCCGGAAACTTGCTTATGAACAGGCCCCTGCCCCTCACTTGCCCTAGATTCTGATCCAGGGGATCTGGGGTGGTATCTGAAGGGTTTTTAACACACAGCCAGTTCGCTAGCTACTGAAGTGCTGGCCCCTGCAATAGCCCTAACTGTGCTGACACATCCTAACGCCAGCTGGGGGGAGGGGCTGCCTTCTATCACTTGCTGAATTCGGTGGATGAGCACTCCCACCGCCTACATGATGAGCCTGACAGCACAGCTGGGCAGCGCTGTGCACAGGGGAGATGCCGCCGGCCGGCCTGCACCACCTAGTCACCACCTACGATCGTCTAAAACAGCGCACGTGCTCTTCCTGGGTGAAAGTTTGCTGGCTTTCTCAGAGACTGCAGCCCCGAGACCTTTGCCTCACACACCAGGCCCACCTCAGGCAGCAGCTTCCCCTTCCACTTCCTCCGCGAGCCGGCTAAGCCCGGTGCACGAAGCGGCTGTGCCCGTCCAGCGCGGCGCAGGCTGTCCCCTCCGCCCTGCACGCCTCTTGTCTGTGACCCCAGAGCCCCCACCTCAATGACGGCACCTTCCCGCAGGCCACCAGAGCCCCGTGCCACCCGGAGCCCGCCGTCTCCCTCTGATGCACTCATGACCTGATTCAGGGGTTCTCCCTGATTCTCCTCTACCCGCAGCCTGGCTCCCTTTGATCCACGGCAGATCCGAGCCTGAGTGGGTCACAGTGACAATGGTGGCTCTACCCGAGCCTTCCCGGCACATTGGTGACATCAGAGAAACCTCCTCTCGTGCACACAGTGGCTGCTTTTTCCATGTTTTCAAGATACTGCACACTAATGTGTTCTGCTGAACTCGAAGAGGAACCTTCACAGCTCAACAGTGCTTCCCAGCCACAAAGTGCTCCGCGAACTTCCTTCCGCCTGATCCTTCCATGGCCAGAAAGCAGATTATATACACACGAGTGGCCTGGTACACGGGTTCGTGCACATTGAAAGGAAATTAATTAGAAGAAAAACTTTAATATCGTTATTCGCCCTTTCTCTATAATATAAATGTCAACCAAATTCATGATCGACAATGACAGATGGAAACACAAGCATGCGATTGGTGCCAGTGAGAGCTTTATATGTATCATGCATGCGCAAGTCTTTTATATAGAGAGAATAAATTTGCTTCATTACACCTGCTTTCTGATTTAGCTAAACTTTTTCCAGCCCGGTGAAGCACCCCAACTTCTCTTTCAGGTAATCGTCACAACACAGCAGTAAATATCAACATGAAGCATATTATTATTGTAGATCATGCAGGGAGAACAAGGGGTAAAATATTTATTTATTTTATTATTATTATTTTTTAAAAATTGATTTCAGAGAGGAAGGGAGAGCGATAGAAACATCAATGATGAGAGAGAATCATTGATTGGCTGCCTCCTGCACGCCCCCTACTGGGGGGGGGGGATCGAGCCCGCAACCCGGGCATGTGCCCTTGGCTGGAATCAAACCCGGGACCCTTTAGTCCACAGGCCGATGCTCTATCCACTGAGCCAAACTGGCTAGAGCAAGGGGTAAAATATTTAACTGCAGCAGTGTTTGACTATATTCTGCGCAGTGAGAAAACCTGAAGTCATTTTCAAGTTCCACCATTTCTTACTTCTTTTCAGTTGGTCAAGTTTCTAAACTTTCTAAATCTCTGTTTTCCAACTAATAAAAAGAAAATAGGATTCTACCGAGTATCCTATCTACCTACTCCAGGACTTCTGTGAGGATCAAATGAGACGAGGCATGGGAAAATGCTTCACAAATGTTTGGTTAAAGTGTAAAATGTTTGTACCTGGCTATAGAGCAAGTCATGTTCTTGGGCTGAAGAAATTCAAAGGAGGCTAGTCGCTAGGGAGAGGAAGCTGGGCGTTGCTACGTGACATCATTACCCAGCGCCCACAGCGACCATGGCTGGGCTGGGCTGTGGGCAGCATTTTGCACCATGAGGTCTTGGCAGCACTGGCTGGGATTTGGTGGGGTGTCACTCAGGGGTGGTGGCGGGGCCTGTGTCCCACTTGGGGAAGCTGAGTGTTAGTTTGTCGGCACCAGGTCCCTGGTGACATTATTTTTAAATGGCCAGTGTGCATCATGGCAGCTCCTGCATTGAGCATCTTCCCCCTGGTGGTCAGTGCGTGTCATAGCTACCGGTCGGACAGACACTTAGCCTTTTATATGTATAGATAGGCACATACATTTACACACACACATATGTATATATTCTGATCCCCACTGCAAAGATGACAAAAATAAAGGCTCGAGGGGACACGTGACATGTCTAAGAGCGACTTGTCGGTGAGCCAAAGGATGAGAATTTTAATCCAGGTTCTCTGCCCTGAATTCTGTCCTTTCACTGACAAAGCTGCCGCAGCATTGGCTGGGAGCTGGGAAGGGGGAGGGGGGCGGGAGTGACCTCAGTGATAAGACTAAGGGAGGCTGAGTCAGGGGCAGGGGCTGGGCGGAGCCTGAAGTGGTTCTGCTGAAGTCACCTCTCCTCTCCGCCCGGGGAGGCAGCCCTTGGCACTGGGAAAGTCCAATGCAGCCAAACCCTGGCACAAAAAGGGACCAGAGTCTGCCCTGACCAGTCAGCAGGCGCAGGTCTGAGCTGGGGCAGTTTACAAAGAACGGCCACTGGCCACGCGTGACACCGTGAGATAAACAAGTCTCTGAGCATCTGAAAAAGCAGCCCATGCCTCAGAGTCCAGCTGCCCAACACCAGCTGGTGAGGGGCCCTCAGCAAGCCAAGGAGACAGAGCAGCGCGCAGGGAGAGGCAGGGCACCCACAGCTGGAGCCCGGCCAAGGGAGACAACAGGAGGCCAGTGACCAGCTGGCCTGACGCCAGAGGAGGAGGCTTTGGTGACCAAAGAGGCCAGCTCCACCCCCTTAGGCGCAGGCGGACTCAGGGACAGGCCAGCGCAGATCAGCAACGCGGGTGCCCAACGGCCTCTTCACAGAAACGGTTTATGAAACCACCACCACAGGGCAGGTCACTGGGCTCCCCTGCCAGCTCCGGCGGAAGTCGCTCAGTTCAGGAGCCAACCTGGAGGAGACTGAGTCAGCCATTCCTAGAAACAACGGGCGAGTTCCTGTAAGAACACTTTAGAACCAGGAAAAAGCGGCAAGAATCTATCTTACATCCGATTGAAGATCAAACTCAAGAGTAAGTACAGATGTTCTATGACTGGTTTCCCAGCTGATAATCTGTCAACACCTGTCTGCTCCCCTCCCATTAACACAGACCAAACCCCTAAAACGGGAAGTGCAGGAGTGCTGAAGGGAAAGGACACAGAAAGCCTGGCACGTGCCCCTGGGCCAGGGCAGGGGACCCGGGGCAGGAGAGGCCGGCACGCCTGGCAGGGGCTGGACACCTGGCAGGGGGTGGACACCTGGCAGGGGGTGGACACCTGGCAGGGGGTGGACACCGGGCAGGGGGTGGAGACCTGGCAGGGGGTGGACACCGGGCAGGGGGTGGACACCTGGCAGGGGCTGGACAACTGGCAGGGGCGGCAGAAACCCTGCAGACAGATGAAGGGAGTGGGGCACCGGGTCTCCAGGACCCTAGAAGCTGCGCTGTTTCCCAAAGTCCTTCCTGCCTCCCCTTAGTCCTGCCTTAGGCCTAGCGCCTCGCCCCCCCACTCCCTTAGCCCAGGAAAAAACTGGTTTATGGTAAAACTGTGTCTTATTTGTTTCTGCAATGAGAAGAAATAAAAACAGTCCTAACCAAATACTTTGGTCATTCACCCACTCAGAGAGCCCCGCGGGGCGGGAGAAACGGCACTGCGGGACCTGAGGCAGCACCCCGGATTCATCGCCTGATGGCTTCCGCCACGCCGTTTCCAATGCCACAGCGACTCCGCCAAGCACTCTGCCAACCTGCTGCTGAGGTTCGCGAGGCCTCCCCCCAGGGCGGTACAAGATGCCCACCGCCCTCAGGGCCGCCAGGCTTTCCTGGCCTGCCAACCCCAAACCACTAAGCACAGGCGCCGCCTGAGGAACAACCACAGCACAGCACCTGCCCTCCGACCCCACGAGGTGGGCCCTAAACCAGCACGTGAAAGGCCTCTTTCCCCTGAACCTAAAGGAAAGGAAGAACCAGATGCGACTACCTCTGTGCCTCAGGCTCGGAGAGCTGCCTCACCGTCATTACCTCACATGCTCACACTCCTGTCTATGGAGAGAGGTTGTGAAGTGGCTGAGGGCAGAGGCTGGTGCTGTGGGAATTCTACGCCAGGACCCAGGACGGTGGCTGGAAATTGCTCCTGAATGAGGGTCACCTGCAGCCACTGGGAAGCCATCTACAGTGAGGAGCAGGCAGCGGGCATTGTTCAAAGGCAAACAACCTTGGAAGAGGCAGAAACACTATTGAGTCCTCAGCTGCCCTGACTCATTCTCACACTCACAGTCAGTGGCCACGCGCGGCTTCGATACTCCATCCTCAGCCCCGTCCTCGCCTGGCACCGGGCCGACCAAGTCTTGGTCTCCCCAAGGCAGATGGATCTAACCCAACTGCTGACATCAGGACAAATACCATATTCAAGAGGCAAAGTCAAATTCCTTGCTAATAATAGTTCATCCCATAGTCAAAGAGCACCTCAGCTGCCCTAGGGTTAAATATGTACACACACACACACACACACACACACACGTATAATATCTCTATATATTAAATATATGTTAAACATGCAACATCTATTTTAAACGACCCATTTGCTCATTCTCAGTACCTATCCACTTACCCTGACCCAGTGTGTTTGGAGTTGCCTGCATGGTGCCAGCTGCTTCCTACTCCCCCTCCAAGTGCCCTGCTGAGCTGATTATGACAGTGAACATCAATCATTTCCCAGCAGCACCGTCACCCACGGGGGCCTCAGCCCAGCAGGCCACTGGGGGCAGGAGCTCCAAGGCCCTCGTCCTCCGTGGCTGTGAGAAATAAGGTCAGAAGTACAGACAATAACCCAAAAGTGCCTCAATTTTGAATCCTTAGCATGAACAGTGCTAGTAAAAACAAAACTTTTCTTTCCACTGGAAAACCCAAAGGGAAGTCCAATGGTCCTTCGTCTGATAGAAACGAGCAAAGCAAAGGCCAGGGGTGCCAGGCCAGGGCGGGCCTCCCAGTCAGCGCTGCCTGCCACCGCCGCCGCCTGCTCTGGGGAACAAGTGGGCGAGGCCGTATGTTGAGCGGAAATGGCTCTGCTCCCCGAAGGCAGATGTCCAGCTCCTGCACCGAGGGAGGCCTTCCCCGGGGACACCACGCTACATTCCCCTCGGCCACTTGTCACTTGTAGAACTTTACATGTATTTGTGTGACTGGCATCGACTGCCTAATAGATGTTGATGTAATAAAAACAACTTTGTTGTTGAGCAAATGAATGGACAAGAAATCAATGAAAGGAAACCCATCAGGAGCAGAGGCCAGTCGAGCTCAGCACATGCGCAGAATCCTCCTGTAGTGTCAGATGGTTCCATGGTCTGTGCAGTGCAGAAAAGGGTCTGCAGGCCGATGACAGAACCCAGCGTCACTCCTGAGGTGCGTGCATGCGGGCACCTTTCAGATGTCAATTTCCGCCAGTGCCCGTGGGCAGGCTCATTGCCCCTGCCCCACAGGCTGTGGGAACACCGAAGGCCTGGCTTGTCCTGCCACAGGCTTGGGACAGGAAGACCCCGGTGCCAGGCATCGTGGTAAGTGCTGGGCAAACACAAGGAATAATGACACTCTGTGCCCAGGCCTGTAGGTCACTTGGAAAAGGATCGAGTGCTACTGAATGGAGAGGCCGTGATAAGCTGCTTCCATCTGTCCATGCGGACGCCTGCTCTGCCTCCTGCAAGTCCCGCGGCCAGGTCAGTGTCCCCGCTTCCCTCTGTTCCTCCGCCCGGGCTCCCAGGCTGCGGGGCTCAGTAAGGGGCGCTGTGGCCTGGCTTCCTGGGCTGTCATTACACTGCACACAGAGCCTTCCTGTTGGCGACCCTTTGGCCCTTGACTTCCCCTAGAAGAGGAGGACAGAGCCAAACCCCAGAACAGCTGCTCTGGCTCCGACAGCTGCAGCGAGAGCAGCGAATACCCGCGCCTCCCGGGTCCTGGGCCAGGTGAGAGCAGCAACCACGTCTGCGTCCTAAAGCCCACTCTGAGGACATGGAGGCCCACCCTCATAGAGGGACTCAGCGGCCCCGCCAGCCCCCAGCGCCTCCTCCATCCATCGCTTCTTCAAATCAGGTGCAAGACATGATTTTACACTCCCCATTTCCAAGTGTAGAAAACAAACCAAGTCCCTTTCAGCGATGTGATGTGCCCAAGTTACATGTTTCTCAGAGGCGGGAAAAGGCTAAGCACTATGTGCAGACTGCATCCCACCTCTCCCCCCCCTCCCCCGTTGACCGCCAGCCACAGAGCCGCTCCCAATGTGGTCTTGCCATCGGAGGCCTTGTTTCGGGACAGATGAACCCTCTCCACCTAACATGCCAAGTCCGACTCTCACACAGAGACCACCCCATTGGAGATCAGCGTCTTGGATCGCTGGGCAATTTTAGTCTCATTGAAGACATGGGCGGCATAAAGAAAAAACATGAAGGAAACCAGCAACAGACTAACAACCCACTACCACAATCCACTCACACAAATGGCATATGATGAGGGGGCGATCGCTCAGCTTCTACAGGACGCCTGGCTTTGCAAAATGATTTCTAATAGGATTTCATGGAAATCAAATTTCCTTACAGTCCTCTATTCGTTTGATTATTTGTTCATTCCCTAAATACATATTTACTGAACTCCTGCTGAGTTCCATACACGGAGTTTGGCAGGCACCAAATAAAACAAACACTGAAAACAGCGACTCTGCCCTCACATCTTACTAGCCAGTAAGGGCGCAGCGTAACCGAACACTCAGGGTAGGGACACGAATGCAGTAAGTGCTCGAGTCCTGGGGGACAGGCCAAGGAAGCTCAGATCCGAGGAGGAGGAGGGCTGCGGGGCACACTGGGTCCATGTCACCAGAGTGGGGTTCATTCTCTACGGAGGAACATGGCTACGAAGACCCGGGAAAGGAGGGCACTGAAAGGTCGCTTTGGCGGTAGGTGAACAGGAGGGAGCAGCAAGGGGCCCTGGAGAGCGTGGCCTGGGCTGCAGACCCAGGGGCAGGGCTGCGAGGCAGTCAGAGCCAGACAGGAGGGCACCCGAGCCACACTCCAGCCTGCCCACGGCCTGCAGGTGGGACAGACATGAAGAACACTTCCTCCCGAGGCAGGAAGCCTCGTGACACTGAAGGGTCCCTAATTCAATGCAGGGAACAGAGTGCGAGGGACTGGTTTGGAGGGAAGACGATGGGTTCAGTCCAGGATGGACAAGATGAGGTTTGAAGAACATTCCCGTGGAAATGTCCATTCGCCAGGTGGATGGATGAGCCTCAGGCTCAGAACAGAGATGAGTCTGAGGTACACGTGAGAGTCAGCATCATATAGGAATGATCCAAGCCAGGAGAGCGGACAGAATGGCCCTTTAAGGAGAGTATGTGGGTTTAGGGGGGGCAGAGAGAGAGTGGGAAGGAGGGGGGAGCAGGAGAAATCAAAAGCCTGGGGTGAGAAACTAAAGCACCCCAATATTGAAGAGACCGGCAGGAGCAGCCCACAGTGATCAAACCTCATCTCCGCACCCATCATCAGATCTTACAAATGACCACAGAAACCACAAGCCACTGGTCCAGCTGGCACCCAGAGGCCTCACAGACCCCCCCAAAGTCTCACTTGATTGTTTAGTAACACAGTTCTCCAAGTTCATCTACCTACTTCTGTCTTACGAGATGAAGAAGTGTGCGCTCTCCACTTAAGAAAAGAGGAAGGGGCCCAGGCCCAGAGAAGTTGGGTAAGCTGCGCAGGACACACGGGGAACAGTGAGGGGCAGAGCCAGCTTCCGCCCGCTCGGCCTCAGGCCCCGGGGGCGGGTGAGGACAGCTGGCCTGGGAAACCGGTTCCCTGCCTGCCCTCGAAGGCAACGTGGCCGCTTGGGTTTTCTGCTTCACTGATGAAGATTTGGCTCCATCCTGGGCAAAGGGAGCTCCTGGGACAAGGGGTGGGCTGGGTGGGGTGACCTGTATTCTAGAGCATTCCTGCCGCTGACCAGCATCACAGGCTGGGACTCCTGTTTGCTCAGAGCTGAAGTGACCGCACAGATCCCACCACCGTGAAGAGCAGGTTCCCTGAGACACAGAGCCGGGCCATCGGGACTGACGGGGCAGCTGAGGGTGGGACAGGCGGGCGGCGTGGCGGTGAGACCGGTCCGAGCAACCTGCCCCCTCCCTCCCAGCAGGCCTTTTCCTCAGACCCACTTTTTCTGCTTTAGCCTGAATTCCACATTTTACCAGTTACCTCTACACCAGTGTTTCCCAAACTTATCTGGCCTACCGCCCCCTTTCCAGAAAAAATATTCCTCAGCGCCTGGAAATTAGTTTTTTTTTAATTTTAATAGCGGTTACTCATCGCCCCCAAATGCACGTGTGGCCATCACCGCCCCCTGGACCGCTGCAGCGCCCACTGTGGGGGGCGGTAGCGCCCACTTTGGGAATCACTGCTCTACACGCTGACCTGCCAGACAGGCTGTGCGCTCCTCCACTTGCGAGTGCCGGCCCCGCCCCGGCCCCGGAAGGACCAGTCAGTGTTGTGCGCTATGAGAAGGACCGCTCCTGAGCAGGCACCACCAGCCACGCTCTCTGAGGCTAAAGAGAGGCATGTCGCCGACGCAGGCGTTCTGGGCAGCGATTCCAGCAGGAAGAGGTGCGAGAGGGAGAGGACCCCTGAGACCTGTCTGAATGGGCAGGCCAGTTCCTATCTGCTCACCTCTAAGATTTGCTCATCTTCCATGTGTGGCTGCCGACTCCTCCAGGAAGCCCACAGGGCTGCACGGTCCCCACTGGAAAAGCAGGGAAGTCCGTGTGGGCAGGACGAAGCCAGGGCTTCCCTCAGAATCTGGAAGGAACAGCCCACGGTACCAATACCGCGTCTGCTAAGGAATATTCCCAAAGGACAGCGAGCAAATACCCTCTCAGCCACACTGAGGACGAAACCAAAGAAGCGGAGTGTGATTCAGTTAGATCCCAGGCAGAGCTTTCTCAGTAGCACGGCTTGAACACATGAGGAAGTAATCAAGGTAGGTGGCGCGATCGTCTTTCCCGGGAGTTTGTGTGTTTTTTTATCTGTTTTTAACTGAAATGGTCACATGCCCGCACCGTGTGGCTCGTTACAGACACAGCGACAGCACATGCTGTCCCCACGCCCATGGCAACTGCGCTCGGAGCAGCCCCGTTCAGAGTGAGCTTCCCCACGGCCACGCCGCCCAGCCCCGAGAATCAGCAGGAAGGTCAGGAGCTTCAGAGCATCCTGACCCAGCTGGGAACGAAGGCCCGTCGGACCGAGCGGGGTGCCGGGATCAGGACAGGCCTGGGTACGGGGAGCACGAGGCTGAGGCTGCGTGGCATCGGCTGTGAGGAGGGGCTCCCCACATTGAGAAGCATCTCCCTCTCATGGCACCTCCACAAGCAGAGCTTCAGAAACTCCTTTTCTCCTTATTCCAGACCTCCACTCCCCACCCCATGGGCCTGTGCTCACCCTGACCTTCTGCAGGTACCAGCTGATGGAAAAGAAAAGAAGTCCTTCAGTTAAAAAGAAAATATGAGCCCTGGCTGGTTGGCTCAGTGGACAGAGTGTCGGCCTATGGACCAAAGGGTCCCAGGTTCGATTCCAGTCGAGGGCACCTGCCCGGGTTGCAGGCTCCTCCTTGGCCCGGGCCCTGGTGGGGGCTTGTGCACGAGGCAGCCAATTGATGTGTTTCTCTCACATTGATGTTTCTCTCTGTCTTTCCCTCTCTCTTCCACTCTCTAAAAATCAATGGGAAAATATACTCGGTTGAGGATTAACAGGAAGGAAGGAGGGAGGGAGGAAGGGAAGGAAGGAGAGAAGGAAGGAAGGAAGAAAGGAAGGAAGGAAGGAAGGGAGGGAGGCAGGAAGGGAAGGAAGGAGGGGGGAAGGAAGGAAATCTGACTGAGAACAAATAACAGGGAGAGAGTAACACCAAACAGGCAGTTGGGTTAGCATGATAAAATGATCGACTATTTTCCTCTTCCTACTATCCAAAAATTGTATATTAACTTGCTATTTTATTACACACACAATAGTCACTGTCTTTTATAACAAAATTTACTTTGTTATATAAGACAACGAGCTGGCAGACCCTGGGAGAGACTGAAAACGGTGTCACTAACCGGGCCGTCCATGTCGTTCAGTATTTTCCTAATTGCTGGGGCACATTTTGCAGGGTTACCACCAAACCCATCCCCAAACCAGGCCCCCAGGCAGAGGCCGTTTCCATGGTTGCAAAAGAAAAGGGAAAAACCAGGTGGGTTGTTCCTTGTTGTTTGGTGTTGTGTTGTGTTTTGTTTGTCCCTTTACTCAGCCCCCTCATTTCCTGACTGAACTTGCTAACCAGAAGCAGCAAGAGGAAACCTCTGTGGTTGGACTGGAGGCAAGAGGCACCGGCTGGGAGCAGACGCGGGGAGGCCCTCAGAGGAACGGAAGCCTCCAGGGATGTGCTGGTGAGAAACCGGCCCAGCCTGTGAGAGAGGCCTCGCTCCCGGCCCTGACCCAGCTGTGCCTACACGATGGAGCTAATCGTTTTCATTCTTTATCTCGTCCAATCAGAACAGGGACAAAGGTCGCCTCACTTGCCCAAAGCAACGTGCAGGGCCCCGGGTGAGGGCTGTGGGTCCCGCCTCCCCCCTTCCTCAGTGGTCCTGGCTGTGGCTCGGCTGGTGATGGCTCTGCACTGTGCTATCTGATCGCAAATCCAGACACACAGTCTGAAAACAGAGTATCTGACAGCAGGACTACCGTAGGGGGTGGCACACGGCCGCCCGCAGTGGCAGATGGGGCGCCAGGCCACTGCCCGATGTCCCTTTCGCCAGCTCGAAGCATCTCCCTTGGCCTCCCTCCTTCCACCTGAAGCTCACTTTTGGTTTTCGCTTGTGCACCCAATGGAAGCTCCCCCATCTCTGAGACGCACGTGCCTCGGGCTCTGAAGGGAAGAGTGCACAGACCCCCCAAGATGTTTCAAGGCTGTATCTGCCTGCACAGCAGGTGGGGCAGGCAGCCCCTTGGCGAGTCACCACAGGACTGGGCTCGGGCTCAGGAAGAGCCCCTGCGCACAGCACCCAGCAGCCACCCGGCTCCCGGCTCCGCTCTCGCAGGCCAGGCCGTGGTGAGCACTGGGGTGAAGAAGGAAACTCCCCTCCAGCGGCCTAGCCGGTCAGACGCCTTAATGAGAACTTCAGAGCTGCCCAGAAGCAATTATCTGTGACCATCACAGCAACCGGCGCACAGATAACACCCGGGAGAAAGGGGCCGAGCAGGCACATTGTCACCTGTTCACACGCCCTGGGAGCGCCCGTCTCGTCTCTTCCCTGACATGTAATTGGCACCCTGAGTGCACGGCCACCATGGAAACGCTCAATACCAACGCCAGGGAGGGACCTTGCCAGGAAGAAGGAGCCCACAGGGCCCGCCTCGGCGTCTCTGTGTCCACCCTCCAGCCAGAGGGCAGCTGCCCTCCAAGGACCAGTCGCC
Source organism: Myotis vivesi (assembly GCA_035771395.1). NCBI lineage: Eukaryota > Metazoa > Chordata > Mammalia > Chiroptera > Vespertilionidae > Myotis > Myotis vivesi. The sequence continues at coordinate 2,710,747 of JAWPEG010000010.1, read as the reverse complement.
CAGGCCAGTGGCACCACCTCCAGCGCTGTGTGTGGCCAGGACCCTCCACGCTTCCCCTCAGCGGCCACCCTGCCCTCTGACCCCGCTCCACCTTCCTCAGAACCTCCTCCACCTGCAGATGAGCAAACACCGGCCCAGGGCCAGGCCTGGGGACGGTACAGCGTCTGGCTCACATCTCGTTCTTGCTGTTAGTTCAGCCAGGAGCAAGTTACCCCTGAACTTCAGGATCCTCGGCCCTAAAACACACTGGGGGGCAGAGGGGGTGTTAAGCGTGAGTGTGTATTTAGGGTGCTTAGCAGAAAACTTGGCACAAAGTGAGGCACAGTCCCCGCCCTCAAGGAAGCCGGGTCTGGTGGAGATTTTGCTAGTTGAACCTTATCCGGCACCGATTAATTACTCATCTGCGTGCAAATCACAGGTTCCCTTAGCATTTGCTTGATGCCTGTGTTAGGTTTCTTCTCTCCCACACTCCCTGTGCTTCTCAGGCACACGGCTGAGGGTCAGAGCACGGGTCCCCCTCCCCTGGAAACTGAGCTGAAACCAGAAGCAAAACGTGCTCTACAGGTAAGAGGAAGGGGAGGAGAACCGAGAAAGATTTGCCAACGATGTGTGTTCATTACCTGCAATTCCCCCCTCCAGCGAGGCCGGCACCAGGCAGGTAGCCTGGCCACCAGGATGGGCAGAATCACTAAGAGGCACCCCCTGAGGTCGGAGATGTAGCTGAGCCTGAGCCGAGGCTCCGGGGTGATAAAACTCTGCAGCTGCCGGCCTGCTGGACTGTGAGCAGGCGTGACAGGTTACACGAAGCGGGGACAGAACCGCCACAGGGAGACGGTGCTGATGGGGTCCTACAGAGGGTGCTGGGGAGAGGGAAGCAGAGCAGCGCTCCTGGGTGCCTGCATCAGCACCCACTCCCATATCCTCACCCCTGCTCAGCGTCCCTCCCCTGCAGAGGGTGGCAGATGCCATTTTGGAAGACAAGGCTCCATCTCACTTTTGACCCTGCCACGGTCAGAGGAGCTCTGATCCTCAGCTCGGTCCTCGCAGCCTGCCAGCCACGGCCCCCCGAGGACACAGCACTCACTCCCAGGCTGGCCTCACCGCCTCGGCGGCACCTGCAGGGCTCAGGGGCACGGCCAGCAAATACGGGGCCATTGCGTGCCACGGTGGCACACAGTCCCAGGGCACAGCTGTGGCCTCCACTCGCCGCCCAGTTCACACAGAACAGCAAGATCAGTTGCTTCAAATTCCACTCAGGCTTTGTCTCCCGGGTCCCAGAGCCCACAGGGTCCCCTCGAGCTGAACTGCGTGTGTATAAGCACCCAGCCTGCAGAAGCTTGGGCGCCTTTGCTGGCTGACTGACCGATGGAGATTCAAACTCCACGTAATTCCTGGCCTGTCAGCCCTTCACCTCCCCACCCTCACTTTCCACATCCCTGAGCAAGACCACACTTGTCATCCATCCCCATCTTGAAGCCAAAACACCCAAACGTTCACCAAGAGGCTTTTGGTCCCATTTAAACTCAGCCTCCACAGACAGGATTCCTGGGTGCCTAGGGACGGGGGATGAGGAATCGGGAGATACGGGTAACATCTAAAGGGCACAGGCCTGTCTGTAAGGTAAGGGGATGTTCTAAGGTTCACTGGGGTGATAGCTGCACAATCTGTGCATATACTAAACCCACTGTTGTCTACTGTAAAAAGGAGTGAATTGCACGGTTTGTAAATTATGTCTCAATAAAGGGGGGAAAAAACCCCAAACACCTCAGCTCTGGACTCATCTCCTCAAGGAAATGTCCCCTGACTCATGAACAAAGAGAATCCCATTCCAGACACTACAGAGCAAGGAATCGCTCAGTCGCTCGTTACTCTCTTTCACCAGCAAATATCCCCGGGTCACAGGAAGGCCAAGTGCGGTGCGGATAGTGAAGGGGCGGAGAGGACCAGACCAGATGGGACTGGGAGCGTTACAGTGCTAACTCCCGGATCCTCGGATCCCCAAACCGTGCAAACACATCACCATTTTCTCTACTCCTTTCTTCTGAGGGTTAAGGAGGACAGAGGGGTCTCCTGACCCTCTGTTATGTTCAATTTAGCAGTTAAAACCCACAAGCGGTGGCCCTCTCGGGCCCTGGCCTCCTCCCAGGTCAGAGAAAACACCGCAGCAGACCTACCAGGGGTAGGTCTGTGTGTGGAGGGGCCTTGGGGTGGGGACGTGAAGAGGGAAGATGCCAGGCTGGGCTGGCAGGCTTACTCCCCCTCATCCTGCGAGGATGCGTGAGGATCCCAGGCGTGGCTGCAGGCACGGAGAGGACACAGCCGCCCGCTCCCAGCACACGCCACTTCATGGGAGGCACTCACAGACATGATGAGCCTCCTTCACCCTGCACAGCAGGCAAGTTGATAAAGCATGTTCACGTGTTTTACTCTGAAGCCCTCCCATGAGCCGACAGATAGCCCTCCCACGGATGGAGAAGGTGAAACGCACCTTCAAGTGAGGTCCCCGAGCCTCACAGCTAATAAACGATAGAACTGAAGTTGAACCCTTGGTCTCCTGACTCGGAGAGACGGATACTCTGTGTGTTCCTTTGCTTCTGAACATCATCTCCTCCTCCGGGAGTCTTGCGGGGCATGCACACTCCATTGCTTTTCTTTCTGAGAAGCCTTCCATTCCCAAGGACTAAGAACGATGGGTTCTGCCCCGGCCACTGGCTCGGGTGTTGGGCACATCTTCCTGTACAGCCAAAAGGTTGCAGGTTCAAGCCCCCCGTCAGGAAGCCTCCGGGAGGCACCAACCAAGGTTTCTCTCTCTCAAATCAGTAAAAAATAAGTTTGTAAAACAGGTAAGGTTTTGTTTTAACCACAATCCAGACAAAGGCCAACAGGAGGCCGTATAATAGTGGTTAAGAGTAGAGACTTAAGGTGGATAAATTTGGTTTGAAACCAGAGTCTGCCGTTTTGTACAAACTGCATACATTCTCCTACGGCAGCCGCCATTTAAAAGAACTGCCTTAAACCCTTCCCTACGCCAACAAATATGAAGATTACACTGAATCCTGACAGTTCTCAAAACCAGGGACGCCTTCCTCACATCTAACCAACCCGACCCCGCGCCCGCCCTGGCCAGCAGCGCAGGACTCTTTCCCCACATTTTGTCCTCAGCCTCCGGGGCCAAATCTCAAGACCAAAACAGGGTCTCTTTTAGGGTCTCTCACATTTGAAGAGAGTTGGCAAACCATAATGAACTATTTTAGTTCAAGATTAGTTCCCACCAGGAGTGCCCCGCTTCCCTCTGCTCCATGGGAAAGACAGCCGGGTGTGTAGTTCCAGACAGAAAGAGCTGGTGTCCCAGGTCCACAGACAGCCCCGAACCAAGCTCTCCATCTGCATCTGCGGGGACCACACCGCCAGCACTGCGCCAGGGGAAAAGAGACCCTGGGTGGCTTAGCAGGCTCATCCCACGTGACCTGCTGGTTCTGCAATATTCCCTCTGCGACACATGGCTCGCCCTGTTCTTTTTTTTTTGTTTTTAGTATTAACTTTTTATTTAAGTCATTTTTAATTTTTCAATTATAGTTCACATACACTATTGTATTAGTTTCAGGCGTACACCCCAGGGATTGGGCAGAATATAACTTACTAAGTCAGTGGTTCTCAACCCTGGCTGCACATTAGAATCACCTGGGAATCTTTTTAAAATCCTGATTTCTGGGCCTCATCCTCCGGAAATTCTGTTTCTTTGTTATGGGGTGGGGCCACAACATTAGTAACAAAGAAACAGAATTTCCGGAGGATGAGGCCCAGAAATCAGGATTTTAAAAAGATTCCCAGGTGATTCTAATGTGCAGCCAAGGTTGAGAACCACTGTACTAAGTGATCACCCATAAACCTCGTGCCCATCGGACACCATTCATAGCTATTAGAGCGTTAGGGACCATATTCCCTGTGCTGCACTTACATCTCCAGGACAAGCCTGTAACAATCCATTTGTGCTTCTCAATCCCTTCACCTTTTTCACACATTCTCTCCTCCCCCTCCCATCTGGCCACCCAGAATGTTCTCTGCGTGGAGGAGTCTGTTTCTGTTCTGCTTGATTGTGTATTTCAGCTTTTAGAGTCACTTGTTGATAGATAAGTACTTACTGCCATCTTATTGTGCACCCTTTCCACCTTCTTGGCTCACCTGTTCTCACCCCTCTGTCCTGACTGCCTCCGTTCCTGCTGGCAGGCCCACCTCGTCCTTTCCCGACGTTTCCTGCGGCCCATCTGTACTTGTGGTTTGAGTTCCGCCCTTTCTTTCTCCTGCCTTTTCTTGTACAATCAGTACTACATGGCTCACAGGGTTCCATCTCTTCCGCCGGGAAACTCACATGTCTTAATTTCTTACCCAAGGCTCCTCCCAGCTCTCCACTTCCACATCCCCTCATTCTACCCAGCCCTCCCCGACTCCCTCCTGGAGCCACCACCATGAGCTCACAGGAACAGGCAGTAAGTGCTCGCTGAGCCGAAATGAAGGCAACTGATCCGACTGGGAGGAGAGTCCCAGGGAAGGTGGGCCGTTGCTCAGTTACCTCACACCAGGGCACAGCCTGCTGGAGACCGGGCCCCAGAGTCTGAAAGTGAGTGGAGGAGGTCCTCCACGGGGCGGTGGGGAGAGCTGGCCTGTGCTTTCTACACCGATTCTCTGCAGGGAAAGCGAACTCCCCACCACTCAGGTGCCACCCTGACCCGGGCACACACCACCTGACATGAGCAGGCCTAGAGGTCTAAAGACCCAGAAAGGCAACTGCCGCTGCCCAACTAAAATAAAAATGAAAGTGGAAGTGGAGTACAGAGGAGAAACACAAGTCTAAGGGGGAAGCCACGGGAGGCCTCCCGCCTCTGCTGCCTCCCTCCGTGCAATGGGAATAACAGGCCATGTGAGGGTTAAAGTGAGACGGTGGCTGCTCGCCATGATGCCCGCGCACGACGGGAAGCATGAGTATCACCTGCGTGGTTTGTGTTACTCGTTTTGCTGTGAGGATCAGAGGAGATGATGAAGCCTGAAGCCCTCGCCAGTGTGTCAGGTAGACAGACAGACAGACGGCAGGCACTACAGCCATCGCCCGCCCTGGGTCCGGGAGATGGTCGCTGGCAAGAACGGAAGCCAGAGTGCCGCCAGCCGGGTGCCCGGCGCCTGGCTCCCCGAGCTCCGTGGGGTGAGGGCTTCTATTCCCCCTAAGTTCCGGCGGGGTGCCCGGGGCCCGGGCGGGGGGGTGGGGTGCTGGCGGGGAAGGAAGGCGGCGACCGGACGTACCTGCTCTCGCCGCACTCCTTCCGCTCCCGCAGCCGCAGCCACTTGCGGAGGAGGGAGCGCTTGCGACGCGGGGACGCGCTGGGTGTGGAGCAGTTGGACCACGGGGTGTCCTCGTCGCTGGAGGGCGTGATCTCGATGGCCGGCAGCTGCAGAAGCTCCTTGCCGGGGGCCCCGCCGCCGCCGTCGGGCAGGGGCAGGGGCAGCTCCCGCGCCAGCCCGGCCTCCAGGCTCCGCTCCAGCACGTTCCTCGCGCGGCGCAGCCTGAAGCGCCGGCGGCGGAGCGAGGGGGTGGACGCGCTGGACCAGACGGCGCTGCCCTCGGGCGCGCCCCGGGGCGCGGGCACCTGCAGCGCGGGCGGCTGCAGGCTCTCCATCAGGTGGGCCGCGGGCATGGGTCCCGCCGCTCCTCCGGGTCCCGGCGCGCTCGGCGGGCGCTCACGTGGCCGCGCGGGCTGAGCGGCTGGGAGACCGCTTCCTCCGGGAGCCGCGGGCGGGAGCGCCGGGCGGCGGCGCCGGAGCCTAACTTTGCGCGGGTCCTCGGCCCGCCCTCGGGCTCCGGTTTCCTCCGCGGCTGCCGCGCGGGCGGGCGTCGTGCCTTCGGGACTCGGCGGCCGGGGCCGGGGCGTCGGTAAACTCTCCGCGGTGCGCGCCGCGGGCCGGGCGGGGAGCGGGCTGGGCGCTGCAGGAGGCAGAGCGGGAGGAAGAGGCGGAGGAGGGAGGAGGGGAGAGAGGAAGCGAGACGCTGTGTAAAAATAAAGGAGGAGGAGGAGGAGGAGCGGGGTGGCGAGGGGGGAGGAGGTCACCTCGGTCGGGCAAGGCCAGCGCGGCTCTGACGCCGGTGGAACTGCACACGGGCGCCCGGGAGGCCGCGCCAACCCGCCTAACGCAATAGTCTCAAAGCAACTTTCTCAAAGCGACACTGGCCGGCAGCGCTCAGAAATCTCTCCCCCTGGTTTTCGGGGGGCGGGGGGGAGGAGGCGAGGCAGGGAGACGGGGTGGGAGGGGGGCAGGCAAGCAGAAGGGACAAATCATGGAGGAATTCAGCCCTCCCTCTCCATGGCCTCCCGGGCACAGGGTTGAGGGACACCTGGGGGCTTTCCCTGCCTCTCTTCTCCCAAGCGCTTTCTTTCAACTATTTGGGGTGCAGGTGGGGGCACAGGATGCCTGGGCAGAGCCAATGGGAGCCAGTTACTGCAGGCTGCTTCCGAGGACAGACAGACAGTAGACAGACGTACCAAGGAAGAACAGACATAGGGTCTGAAAGACAAGGGACACACGGCACCAGTAGGAAAAGGGGCTGATGGCTGCCCTTCCTGAGCTCCCCAGTCAATCCATAGCCCCATCCCCAGCCAAGAATCACATAGGGGGTTAGCGCCCAGAGACAAAGCGCCGGGCGCCAGGAGCTGAGGGGGGCCCTTTGCGTTCTGGGACGAGCCAATTCCGAATTCGCCTGCGAGGGGATGGACTGGGCCACAGGAAGTCTAGTCTGTCCCCCATCACGAACCCTAGAAAGCTTGCGTGAGTCCTGTTGTGTCCCCCCCTGTGCTGCCCACACTCCCTGGACCCAGGTACCAACCTTAGAGATTGGCTCTAGACGTGATCCACCCCATTGAGCGAGGTCAAGACTGAGTCTAAAATGGACCACTTGTTTAAAAATGTGTTTTTATTGATTTTTAGAGCGAAAGGGAGAGGGAGAGAGAAACACCGGCTGCCTCCTGCAGGCCCCCTGGGAATCCAGTCCACAGCCCAGGCATATGCCCTGACCAGGACATATGCAGGGGACCTCTTGGTGCTGGGGTGACGGGGTGATGCTCCACCATCTGCGCCACACCCGCCAGGGCAGAGGCTCATGGCCCCTTCTCCTGCCTCCCCGCACAGCACATTTGCCTCCGAAAGTCCTGCAAAGGAGAACCCAGGTAGAGACGGGACCTTTCAAACAGACCAGGGGACACGCAGGAGAACCCACCACTAACTCCACACGCAGGGTCACCACTCTTCTCTGTGCCCCTGAGGCCAGTTTCTGCCTGGGAGGCGGTGCCCAGCCTCTCTGCCAGCATGAAGTTCAGGGGAACATCTCACAGGGCCCCAAAGCCGAGGGATATCACACCCGAAGGTCACAGAACTCCCTGGGAGAACACATATCCCTGCAGGCCAGCGGGACATGGAGTGTGGCGGCTGGCCCGGCCCGCGTGCCCTGCAGTGACCGTGGGGGAGTGAAGGCTTTGGGACACTGCACACCCTCCGGGGCAGCCGAAATGGGAGTCCGTTTTGCCCAGGAGAGAGATGCTGTGGCCAAAAAGCAAAGGCCACGCCCCCAAACATCAGCTCCATCTCATTTCTCAGTCTCCACATCCGGCCACGGATCTCGGGGCGTTTAGTGTCACTCTATTTTAGCTCCCGGATGTGGCAGAAAGGAGAACCCCTTGCCCTCAGGTGCCAGGCCCGGCCAGCAGCAGGGCACTCCTTCCGGCTCCGGGAGTGACAAGGAGGCTGAGCGGTAACTGCAGACGCAGGATCCTGAGCTACACGGAGACACCAGGCCCCGTGGGGGGAGGAGGGGATCACTCAGCGCCTGGCTGTCCTCCAGGGACAGTGCTTTGGGCGATGATAAGCTCCCAGGCCAGGGAGCAGCCTGTGGAGGAGACGGCTCGCAGGTATGTAAGGAGAGCAGGGAGGCTGGGATACTGCCATCCCATGGAAGCCACAACCAGCACACGAAAGAGGAGGGTCCGCAGTAGAGGGGCCAGAAGGTCTTTGGGGGAAAGGGAGGTTTGCAGGGGAGCAGGCCCCACTGAAGTTTACGGTGAGCATCCAAACTTATTTATTTTTAAAAATATATTTTTATTGATTTCAGAGAGGAAGGGAGAGGGAGAGAGAGATAGAAACATCAATGATGAGAGAATCATTGATCGGCTGCCTTCTGCACACCCCACACTGGGGATCAAGCCCGCACCCCAGGCATGTGCCCTGACCAGGAATTGAACCCTGACCTCCTGGTTCATAGGTCGACGCTCCAACACGGATCCGGGCTGGCTCTGAATGAAATGCGAGCCTCTTGACAGGAAGAACTGTCGCCGGCTCCTTCCCACCCGCTTCAGCCACTTTTCCCTCCCGCGACAGACTCGACCCAAAATCTAAAATCCGGTGAGACTTCAGCCTCGGGCCGCAGTCGCTGAGAATGAGCATTTACCTTCCACGTGACCCCAGGAGCAGCCTCCTCCCAACTAAAGCTGAGCAGCGATACCCAGAGCGGGCCGCCCCCCCACCCCCGCCACACCTGTGAGCTCACCTCCACCTGCACTCCCCTGTTCGCTTCAGCCGTAACTTTTCATCCGTTAAAACCTGTTCAAAACACACCCTCTGCGCCCTCCCAGCTGCTTCTGCTCACTTTTGAAAGAAGGGGACCCCAGGAAAGAGCGGCCCCGCAGCCGCAGCCGGGAGCGTCGCTGCGCTGGGACTGCAGGCACCTTGCTTGTCTGCGTCCTGGACTCTCTCCAGGGCCCTGGAGGTTTGTCTGAATAGCAGCCTTCACACCTCTGTACACGGCTTTCATACATGGTGTTTGACCTTCCCCAGAGTAAGGCAGGACTTCACCCGAGGATATAAATAACAACAACTCAAAGACAAAGCCAGAGCTTGAACCGGGTCCTCGGAGGCAGCGAGAAGCCCCCAAATCCCAACAAGTGCATGAGCTCTTAGAAAGCAGGTCCCCCGCAGGCCCAGCCTGATGCTAGTTGGATACATCACCACATAACATGTCAGGTATTTTATTGCAAAAATGGAAGTGTAAAGCAGGGGTCCTCAAACTTTTTAAACAGGGGCCAGTTCACTGTCCCTGAGACCGTTGGAGGGCTGGACTATAGTTTTAAAAAAAACTAGTCGGCTACTAAGCAACAGGCAGCAGCGGCAAAAACTCCCGGCGGGCTGGATAAATGTTTTCGGCGGGCCGCATGTGGCCCGCGGGCTGTAGTTTGAGGACCCCTGGTTAAAGTTTTGAACAACGATTCCCCAAAGAAGCTGGTGTCAGGGGATCAGGACCAAAGAGTTTCCACAACCTGTTTCAGAATCTCAGCCCTGCCTTCCTCTCCCCCCTCCCCCTCCCCCTCCCCCTCCCCCTCCNCAATCATCTGCCTCCTGCATCCCCCTCCCCCTCCCCCTCCCCCACACTGGGCTCTCAGCCTTCTCCCTGGTTCCCTGGGAAACACCTCACCTCTGGCCTCCCTCACAGGTGGTGCCAGCACAACCTGGCCGCCCCTCCCCCGATGGGTTGCCGGCCTCTGACTTTACATGCGAGGAGTTCATATTACCAGGCAACTGTTGTTTATTCTCAGCTGCTCAGGCTCCCTTTTCTGCAGACACAAGACACCCAGCACCTGTCTATTACTTCTGAGGCCCACGTCTGCACAGCCATTATTCAGCTGAGACTTCCAGGGGGGACGGAAGTGAAAGTGACAGCTATGAAGCTTGATTCTCCTGGGTGGCATCCAAGGGAGAGGGAGAGAAAGGGGCAGCCCGCGCCCCCCCACCCATCCCGCCTGCCTGGGGATGCCAAGGGCAGGCGATCGCCAGCAGCACAGACAGGACCGTCCCCCAGGACTGTGCGCAAGGCACCCTCCCAGCACAGTCTCTGTCCACCACATCCGAATGGCCAAACCCCAGGTCTGGCCCCTAGGCACGGGCAAGAAGCCAAGTGGGCAGCCGTGAGGTGGAGCTTGTTGCTGGAGGGGTGGGGGGTGTACACGGGAAACATGGAAATGCAAAGGGTGCTGCGGAGTCCTGTTATTAACTCTCTTCGGGTCCGAATGAAGGATGGCCAGATGCTGTCCTCGGCTCTCCTGTGGCTGAGCAAGAGGAAATGAGTGTGTGCAGCTCACTGTGGGAGAGTAAGGCCGGGTAAGGACTGAGCGGATGCCCAGCAGGGCTGGAGTGGCTTCCTCTGCGCCTCTACAGGTGCCTGGAGCCTAGTGAGAGGCAGTGACAGGAGGCCTTCCTCGTAAAGGCCCAGTCCCCTCCCTATCATTGTGGGTCTATAAGACCCAGATTTTCTCTCTTAAAAAAAAAAAAAGCAGTTCATTTATCCGTAAAACAAAGTTCATTTGAACGGACATACTTCTGGCCCCAGGCATTTTGATGGCTGGATACTAAGCACCTCCCTGAACCCCACAAGCAGTTTTAATATCTTGCATATGAGAGAGAAATACAGGGAGCAAACAGGCTGGTGGGCAGGGAACGGGCATGGGGCGTATGGGAGCCTGGATGCTTCAACCCCTCCCCGCATCTCCCTTCTGGGAGGAGCCGCTGCTGAGGAGTCAGGAGGCCTGGGAATTCACTTCTGCGGCTGGAGGAGGTAGAGGGTGCTGGAAACACAGTTTACCTAAAGCACAGCGGACTGGCCACTGGTCCTCCTTCCACGGCCAGAGGCGAGAGGACCTCAACGGGGGATGCACAAGGTCGGCAGAGCATCCCTCGCCTTCAGCAGGGCCAGGGCGAGGAGTGACGTCACCCCAGGATGACTGTCACCGATAAGCCTCCCTGGTCTATTGCTCATCAAAACGCATGGGAGTCAAAGGACAATGTTTGCACAACACTCGGCTGCCCTGTCCTTGACACCAGGACACCCAGGCGCAGACTGACATCATGTGTGTCCTCTAAGTCTTACGAGGACAGTCTGTGCCAACTAGGCTGGGCGAAGCATGCTGAGCCCTCCCTCCGTACCCCGCACGCCCCTAGAAGCAGGTGGGCGCTCTGGGTACCTGCTGCTCTCCTCGGGGGAGGCCCCAAATGCCACTGCACCGCCCACTGGTGATGAGGTGCCCAGACCCACGGACGTGCATGCTGTGGGGGTTTAGGCCCCTTCCTGCACTCACTAGTGTTTGACTTGGGGGTAAGTTATTTAACTCAGCGGTTGCCACTGGCGTCCGTGAGGTCCGAAAGGTTGGCGACCGCGGGTTTAACTGGCCTGTCTCCGTTCCTCCTCGGGTTGCTGTGACAGTAGAACAGTGTCTGCCCTAAGAAGCACTGGCACAAAGGAAGGGCTATCCATGTCTGTCCTGGTTACACCTAATTAAGGCTCCTTTACAAGACCCTTCTTGGGAAACAGGACGGCTCATGTTGAATTTCAATTCAGTCCAATGCTCTGAGGAGCTGCTAAACTAGAACGTGGAGCGAGCTCCTGACCAGAGAGCTCCACTCGGGGGGCAGAGAGTGGGTGGGACCGTGTGTGCATGGAGCGCAGCCTGGCAGGCAGAGTTAATTAAGTGCAAAAGGCAGGTGCTCCCAGGGTGTGAGTAGAAAGAGATACGTGTGAGCCAGAGGGAAAGAGCTGGTCTAGGCAGGCATGGGGAGGAATTGGCATTTAAGCCCTACAGTCTGAATTTCAGTGGAAATGAAGAAGCGGACATTCTGGAATAAAGGAGCAGTTTGATTAAAGGCCCCGAGGAATAGAACTCATGGAGAGGTTTGGAAACGAGGGAGAGAAGTCCGGGCTCATGGGAGGACAGGGCATGAGGCTGGGCAGGAGGTCGGAGTGCAATGAGCATTACCAGCTTGGATTTTATTCTTTAGACAATGGGATGCTATTCAAGTTTTGTGTTTTTGCTTTGCTTTGGTGGGGGAGAGGGCAATGGCATTATTGACCTGCACTGAAGAAATCAGTCCTGGTGACAGTGTGCGACACGTACAGGAGAAGCCAAAGGCAGGACCCACAGGCCAGTTCAGAGGCTGCTATCAATCAGTCATACTTTTGGAATATCAAGTATATGCACACAGTCCAGGTAAGAGAGAATCTGAAACAGGGCGGGAGAAAAATGTGGAACGAGAGGGTGGGCAGGACAAAGGGACGCCTGTGAAGATTTCTTCAGATACCTCAATTGGAAGAAGACCAAGGAGCCATGGTGGACGTTGAGGGAGGCTCCGTGCTTCCCATCACACACAATCCCATCTGACCTCCCACCCACCCAGAACAGACATCGGAAGTGCCGCTGGAGGATGACGATAGGTTTAAAGGTGACTTGCCCGAAGTTCACACAGGTACTCACATTTAAACTGGGTCTTTGAAACTCATGCATTTCCATTATACCGCATTTCAAAAAGATCGACGGTGCCAATGCTGTGAAGAAGCCAGGCAGGAGGACATCTGCTATAATTCTATTCGATTTTGTAATTAAGTCACTGAACCTCTGAGAGAACCACTCAGGAGGGATGCAGTTGCTGTACATTAAAGAGTAAGTAGTAAATGAACAAATGGAGGCCGCACAATTACACTGCACTTTTCAGAAATCAGGCAGTAAAATGAAGGAGAAACATCTATTTCCTCTCAAACAGCATGTTAAACTCTGTTCTGGGACCTGGAGTTGGGATGTGAAAAGTAGTGTGTGTGTGTGTGTGTGTGTGTGTGTGTTTGTGTGTCTTTTATTGTTGGTAGATGTATGTTTCAAAGGAACAAAATGTACCTGTGTGATTATGACAGTTAAAATGAGATTCTGCCTGTATCTGCTAAGAAAATTGAAGCGTGGCAGCACCTGGTAATCTAGCAAATCAATCAAAAATATTGAATAAGCCCAAACTCTACATACACCAGAATACTGGGCACTGTAAAGGGTTTTTGAAAGTTTCGGTAAAACTGTTCATTTATTTCACAAAATAATTCTCCAGTGCCTGTCAAAGGTGACCATGGCCTCTGTTGCTTCAAATCTGGGGGAGGGAGCAGCAGAAAGCCAGCATGAGAACTGCGCTTGGGTAAGAAAGTCCACTTCCGTGGGAGCGCAGCAGGAGTAGGTGCGCCCAGAGGACTTCGCCGAGGAGGCAGCTCCATGCAGGTGAGCAGAGTGTCCCAGGGAGGGCTCCGGGGCTGTGTCCCTGCTGAGGGATCACACGTGCAAGCGGTACATTGTAATTAGCTGGTTTTTCATAATTGGAAAGGAGCAAAGGAGGCCACACAGGACAGGCCTGGTCACTGGGCAGCTTCACCAGGAAGCTGCAACTTCACCCTCCCCAGGGAGCCACCAGCCCGTTCCCTGCAAGTCACCTGGGCAAGGGGTCCAACAGAGGGGAGGTGGGTGCCTGCGCAGGGAAGTGGGAGTGATTAGGGAAGATGCCTGTCAGTCAAACCTGGAACAGAGGTCATTGACTAGAGGGGACAGGGCACTGCAAGCCTGGAAAATCTGGGGATACATAAGCCCCAACCAGAGAAGTTTGCCCTCTTGGCTCTGGTTCCTTTGGCTTTGCTCCTGCCCTGTCCCCTCCATAGCCGTGTGGCCCTACACGCAAGGGGCCGGTGGACCGCAGCAGGAGCACAAGCCAAGCCAGCCGGTGCCGGCTGGACCCTGCTCCAACCTGGAACGGAGGCTCCGGGCCTGGCTGTGATCCTAGCCCCGCTGAAGGCACAGGCGGAAGTTCTCTTTGGTGGGACGGAGGGGTTAATTCCACAGACGTAAAGCTTCCTACAATGCACTCATCCTCCCATGTGCGTCTCAGAAAGTGCTTTTTCCTGGGAAATCGCAAGAAGCCCACTCCCACCAGAAACTGGCGGGGACGAGGAGCGCTCGCCACTCAACACAAAGGCACCGGCTGGCGAGTCAGAGACGGCACGTGTATTCCTGGAATCACAGAAAGAACAGTTCGCTGGATCATGACGTTCCATTGGGTGAGAAATGAGAGCAAGAGATCACATCGACTATAAACCTTCTTCCTCGTACCTGCTCCACACGCATCACTGCGCAGGCTGTGCTCCAGGCCCCGGAAGGGCACGCCAGGGCCAGCGGTGCCAGAGGGATTCGTGCTGGTGAGCTCAGAGCTCCAGAACCAACGCAGACTCCCGAGAGCTGGTCTGACCATCACTTTATCTGTGCTGTGCGTCTGGTTTTGGAATTAAACAATGGAGACACGGGACTTTTTTAAACAGAAATTTACCGAGATCACATGTGAACCAGGAGGGCTTCATGGTGATAAAGGGCTCTGTGTGCAGAGGCCAAGACGCAGAGTGGGGACTGAAGCTGAGCCGCCACGGAGAACGGCTCATAGCTCTGGAAAATGCTTCCTGTCAAGTCCAGCGCCAGCATGAGCCTTTCATTTCTGACCAGACCCCCTCCCTCCTGTCAGGAAAGGAGCGCCTTTCACCGGCCAGGCCAGCAGACCCAGATGGGAAGCTGCTTCCAGCAGCCGCAGCTTCCAGCTGCCTCCCGGGCTGAGCAGAGCAACCTAACTCACTGCCCGAGGGGTAACACCGGGCTGTCACCGTTGTCCAGTTTGTTCTGATGACATAAAACAGCAAGTGTGCCAAGCGCCAGGGGGGTATTTGTTTTCACATTTCAAACAAAAAATGAGAACTGTTTTCTTATGACACAGGAAGGAGCTCGAGAAGACTGGCTCAGCGAGGGTTTCCTGGAGCGGCCCCTGGAGCCCAGCTCTGAGCCATTCCCTCTGCCCCTGAGCTGTTAGCATCTGGAGGGAGCACCTGCAAGTAGCTCATTCCTGTACAATTCTGCATCTGGCCCGACTCTGGGCGGTGAAAGTCACACTGCCCATGTTCCGGTTTTTCGTGAAGAGCTGTTGCCCCCCCTGCTGCTGTCCTGTTTGCAAGCCCAGTGCCTTTGCCACACCCCTCCTCTAGGAGCCGAGACTGACCTCACAATCCCCCTCGATCCATGGGCTGCAGGGCATTTTAATACCTGAAGCTGGGATTTGGGGATTGGTTATGCTGAGTGAGCCCTAGAGTCCCTACTGTAGCTCTGAGTCTCTGAACTGGAAAGGTTGAAGCAACTGGCTTTAAGCGATCCTTGTGTATGAAAACGCAGATTATCTTTTAAACCTATGAGTTGGAATGATCACAGAATACAAATCCCTGATTTACAAAAGCGGTTCATTAAAATAGATTGTTCCTTTACACGTGTGAACATTTTTAGTCAATTAATCGAATTTAGTAAGTGACGCTCTATGAGGAAGACGCCTGTTGAGTAACTTGCATGGCCCCTAGACGTGACAGGTCACTAGACACTGAGTGACCGTGTGGCTTCGATTTCCAGGAAAGAAAGCCCTTCATTGTTCACACCTGCAGCCCTCCCCTGAAATGAGCTGGAAGGCCAGTAACTGTGGGAGCTGCAAACCTGTCTGAGCAGTAGACCTTCCTGAGGATTCTAGGCCTGGGAGAAACAGTGGGTGTTCAGTACAATGCCCGTTCTTCTCCCAGCCTGTCCCCCCGTGGTCACAGATGGGAAACTGAGGCACAGGCGAGATAAATCTTGGACCAAGGTCATAAGGCTGGAGCTCCAACTGCTTTCTGTGAATGGAACACCTTGTGGAAATAGTATTTCTGTTACTGGGCCGCTTCCGCACCTTGGCTGGCCTGGCCTCCGCAGGGGTCAGGGACCTCCAGGACCTTGACCCCCCAGGAAAGACGTCCAGGACGAATCGAAGTGAGAGTAAAGCAAGTGTCATTCAGGTGGAGCGAGAGAAGGCCGGGTGCAGGCGCAGCTGTGAAAGAAGCAAAAAGCACCCAGCAGTGGGCCGGGGCCACACTGAGAGGGCGTTGCTCACGAAGCTAATTAGTTCTTGGGATTTTACTGTTTCCAAGGTGGGAGTGGGGGTAGAGATGGGGGTGGGGTGTTGTCTCCAAGCTTTGTGGTTCCAAGTTCTGTCTCCACCTCTGGTTGGGAGGGAGCCTTGTTGTGACTTCCAAGACCAGGGACCACCAGGGGTACCTGCCATTCACCGCTTCCCTGGATCACGCAGAGGGGGTGCGGTTCTGATGGGAGGAGGTGGGATCCTGCTTCCTCATTCCACTGGTCGGATTTCCCCTTTCTATCCTCCTCATTTCTACCTCCAAGAAGAATTAAACGTCAAATGGCACAAGGAGTCCAAACACTCCTTCTGCTTTTGTGGGAACACATTCTTTCTGCATCTAATTCCCTCATAAGCCCACACAGAGCAAGAAGCTAAATCAAACACGAATACTCACTAGGATGAATCCCAACATGTGACCCTGGAGGTTGGCACAAAAGATAGAACAGGATGGTTCCTTGCTTTGGAAATAGAATTCCTTTCTGCGGGAACTTTCCCTGATGCATTGAAGTGTTGCTTGACTTGTGCACAACTCAATAGAGTGTGTCTGTCAGCAATCAGCTCCCAAGCTCTCACCCTTTCAGTTCAAAGCTGAGAGAGTAGCGAGGACTTGAGCCAAATGGGAATTTGCTTCGGAAAAATTTCTTGAGCCACGCACTGCATTGTCTCAGTTAGGCCTTATAAAAGTCCTAAACTTGACCTATCAGGTAAGGGTCATTTCCCCCATTTTAGAGGTAAGGAAACCGAGGCCCAGATTGATTAGGAACTTTAGGCATCGAGATGTGATTCACATCCCCGTGTATGAGGAGGGGCCACACACTAGACCTGGCAGGCTCAGGTGGCCTTACAAACGTGGGGACGGAAAGTAACCACAGAGGATGGTCTGAACTGAAAGCTCTCTGGCTAAAAGCAGTTTATGGTGGGGGTCATGTCCTAGGCTGGAACCTTCCCTGACAAAGGTCAATTTGCACCTTCATTAAGCCTGTCTGTTAGCATCATACCTTTGGAATGTCAAAGTAATTTCCTTTTAAAGGACCCCTCCAAGCACAGGCATCACAGAGACCCCAAATCCCCTCATTGTCACTGATCATTGTTGACTGTTAACTGTACTGTACCCACCTGTGTGTTCATCACTTTACTTTTATCCATTGCCGAGGTACGCCCCCCCCCCCTTGCTTTCTCTCGCCTCCCAGCCTATCACCAATGGGTTTCATGTAACCCACTTACATCTTCCAAACCAGCGGTCGCCAACTGTGGGTCCACAGACCACTGTTGGTCCGCGAGGTCCGAAAGGCTGGCGACCGCCGAGCTAAACTGCACTTCTCTGGAGCATTATCTCAACCCCTTGAGATTTTGCTTCCTGGCAATTGTTGACAGTTGGCTCAAATAAGCTCACAAAAATTCTCTGCAGGTTTGAATGTTTCTTACATTGACACCCAGTATTCTGAATCCAAAACCAGTGTTTTCTCCACTCCACTGTGTTAGTCTATCTTAATTTCCTGTAAAACATAATTTTCAGTCCCATTCAAACGGATTCTGTCACTTGTGGTGAAGACTTTAATTTGATTTGCAATTTGGTAAATAAACTAATATTTGGGATTATGATGCTGCAAACGAATGCATTTGGTTTCCCCGTTTAATTTGGTCAGTTTTCATTTCTTCCTTAAGTAAAACATGCCACAAAGTTAGTATCAGCTTTCTTGGGGGTTCCTACTGAATTCTAAATATTTTAAGAAGAAACGCCATCCCAGTTATTTAGCAGAACTCACTTGCTAGAAATACGTGCAAGAAATATTTTTATGGCATACTTGGGCCACTTGGGCCACCTAAGCAGTTTCTCATTTGCAAAAATAGAGGCGGTGTAGTTCTAATTCCTAATTTGTACCTAAGTGTTTCTAACCCCTCTTACCTGTTCAGAAGTCAACCTGTGGATCTGAAGGCGTCAGCAGGGCTCTGCAGGTGCTGCCTGGAGGAGGCCCCTGTCACTCAGGGCTGTCTCCCCCGCTGTTCCAGGTGGCCCCTCAAGCGCACAGCGGAAGGACCGCGGGCCTCTTACAAGGGGGTTTGCTTAAAATGAGGCTTGCCACCCCTGCTGAAATGGTGGCTTAGCAAGCATGGAAAGGCCTTTAAAAGTCACTTCTGCATCGTCTCGGGTTCTCGTTTAGCTTCCAGCGCAGCTCAGACTGTGTCCAGGATGCTGTAAGGAGTGGCTTAGCGCCTGCCAGGCAGGGCAAAGTCTGCTCACATGATCACATTCTGTGCAAGTGGGCTCTGGAGTCCTTGGACCTTGGAGCCGGCACATTGGGCCCCATCCACCGTGACTGCATCTCCCAGCTCAACTTCAGGAGCAGCCAGTCAGTCCGCAGTGCCCCCCGCCCCCCACCTCCCCAGTCCTGCAGGCAGACCCCACTAGCACCCCAGTTCACAGAAGGCTTCATTAAGGTGAACATGACCAGCCTCTTCCTCCCTCTCCCCTCCCCTTCCCCCTTCTCTTCCCTCCTATTCTCTCCTCCGCTCTCCCTCCCTCACACACAACATTCTTAGAGAGGGCCACTTCCTCCAGCAACCAGACAGCCCCCAAACAAATGAGAGTTAGTTCCCCCTCAGCAGCGACACCCCAGCAGAGACTGAGCAGGGGACGATCAATCGCTCCCAGGTGAGAGCAGAGGACTCTGGAGGGCAATTCCGGTCCAAAGCTCTAGGGACTCCACAGGCTCCCAGCTCCCCACAGGCCCCACAGGCTGTCGCTGCTCTCCTTGTCCCTATGACTCCCGCTCTCTTCCTTTGAGAATGTCCTCCGCGCTCACTGAAACAGTCCTTCGTGGGATGAAACATGCCGGGCGCATGGCCCGCACGGCCTTTGCACTGCACCTGCCACCCTCTACCACATCCCTCGCAATGTCCTCCTCCCCTCCGAGTACAGATGCCACCAGGGCAGGATTCCCGTCCCACCCTTCGCTGCCATCGATCACCAAGCCACTGGGCCCAGCGCACAAGCTCAGTCCCAGCTGAGACTGAAGTGGGTGAGGAATGGGAAGGCGGAGGCCAGGCCAGGTTTGGAGAGGCAGGCAATGTCCTTAGCTCCCAGCCTGCCCCCTGGGTACTCCTGCCCCCAGCGCCCTCAGGGACAGCTCTGGCATGGCCACTCCTCCTTCCGGAGCCTGCCTCACAGGAGCCCAGAGGCCTCCGGGATGGACTCTTTGCCTAGAACACGCATTCCTGACGAGCGAAAGCGCAGGTTTCTCAGGTGCGGGCGTTGGGAGCTCGTCAGGGAGCATCTACCGGAAGGAACAAGAATGCCTCTGCAAACAGCTGCTTAGCTATCAGCCCTAAAGAAACCATTTCACCCTCCTTCGCTTACTGCTGAGGCCTCAGATCAACCATCCTCTCCCTCAAGACCTCCAGACAAGCGAATTCCCAGCCTCCCTCAGGGCTCTCAGGCCACTTCGGTGTCAGGGCTCCCTGCGCCCGGAAAACAACCGTTCTCTCCCACCCCCGCCCGTCCTCAGGACGCCCGCCAATCCTGACGAAGCCCCACTGAGCCATCATTTCATTCCCCCTAAATGTCTGTTTGCTCCACCTCAGTTTCAAAGTGGGAAAACACCTTAGGAAGCCAGCCCCACTTCTCATAGATGAGGAACAAGGCTCAAGAACTCCTCTGTGGCTGTTTGCTGTGCTACAAAGAGGAAGCCAATCCATTCACTGCGGGAGAGCTGGGTCTAGAAACATGTTATCACAGACCCTTTTGTTGCTTAATTGAGAGTCCCTCACTGGCCTGCTTCCAGGACTGGCTGTGCCCGGGGGTACAGGGGAGGGACTCAGGCACCTCATGTCACTGAGCGCGCCGCAGGCTCCATCAGAGGCAGCCGCAGGAGGGCCGGTTCCAGGAGTGGACGCAGAGCCGAGAGACGGGGCCTAGGCAGCTGCTGCCGGACCCAGCTCTTAGCACCCACCTTTTTTTTTAGTCCTCACCCGAGGATATTTTTCCATTGGTTTTTAGGGAGAGTGGAAGAGAGAGGGAAGGACAGAGAGAAACATCGATGTGAGAGAAACACACGGATTGGTTGTCTCCTGCACGCACCCCGACCAGGGCCTGGGCTGAGGAGGAGCCTGCAACCAAGGTACATGCCCTTGACTGGAATCAAACCTGGGACCCTTTGGTCTGCAGGCTGACACTCTATCCACTGAGCCAAACCGGCCAGGGCTTATCACATACTCTTTAAAAAATAAACTTTATTTGAAGAACAGTCGTATCAATACATCGTACACCCCAAACTAATGTAATATTGTATGTCAACTGTAATTGAAAAATAAATTTAGAAAAGAACAGCTCTAGATTTACAGAGGTCACCACACACTTCTAAAGGCTAAACTCCTCCATGCCTCCCGTCACTGTTTCCCTAACTGCGTCCTCCTACGTTCCACTCACGCAAAGTAACTTGTTCCCGTGTTACTGGCCCTAAGCACCTCGCAGGGGCAAGTGTTTGGCGCAGGTGCAGGAACAATTTGTTTTCCGAGGGGAAATGTTACAAAGAGCAACCTTTGTGCACAGGTTCTATGCGGAAGGTGGGAAATTTCTATTTAAATCAGACCAATGTCCAAATGTAATCATGGTAAAAGCAGCTAACAGTGACCACACACTTACTGTGAACCAGTGTGATCTCAGTGACTCTTCAAGGCAATCTAGTGAGCCATTTGTTCTCCCCACTATCAAGTGAGAAGAGGCGAGGCTTGGGAAGGTCATCTAAGGGCACACAGGTGAGCAGTCACTGCGCTGGGAGCAACCTGAGCTGGAGCGCAGCTCGCCCACCCTAGCCTGTCCTTCCTCTCGTGCGGGATGATCTTGATCTTCAATGGCAGCATCTTGGTCCAGATTTGAGAGCTCACTCATACACCCACGCTGTGCATACCACATGAGTTCCTCGCACCAGCACGGGACCTGTTTGAGATAAATGCAAATATGCACATACATAGCCTGAGCATATGGGGTCCCGAAGCTTGGCAAACATGTGCACATCCGTGGCATTTACAGCACATTTTCCAATTATGTTAAACTTGGGCTATTCATTCACTTCCTCAAGGGAGACAGTGTGACTAGCAATTACGTGCAAGCGTTCTGGAATTAAGATGTCTGGGTTAAACCCAGGTCCACCGTGCAGTAAAGTTCATTAGCCTCTCAGTGGCTCAGTGAGCCCATGAGAAAAATGAGATGGATGACCACAGCGCCCACCTCATGGGCTGGTGAGAAGTACATAAGACACTACACAGAAAGCACTTAACATACCCCCCCCCCCCCCCGTCTATACTGAGCGCTGGGAGGTGGCCATGGCGCGTTATTTCATGCCTGCAATGGTGTGTGATAGCATCGCATGTACACACAGCTGGCATCATGGACGTGGGGCAGCAAGGGGCATCTGGCTGCACAGACACATGACACACACCACAGCGCACGACAAAGACCCACCCTGCACAGTGCCCCACAGGCGCATTATGAACCCCCTAATGTATGAATTCCAGTAGCTCTCCACTCACACACAGGAGATGCGTAAAGACTAGGTCAACGTAACAGCTTGAAATGCAGGCGGGTTTATGTTAAGGCCCGTGTGTGTGTGTGTGTGGGGGGGGGGGAAATGGTAACAGATGGTACACATATGACCGCATGGTTGTCATTGTTATTGTTACCAGCGTGAACGGAACGCTGGGCTCTCGGCACCTCGGATTTCTTAAGGAAACAGCAAGAGGAGGCGTCATGGCTCCCTCACAGGGACGGGCTCTGCCTCGGTCACCGTCTCCCTCTCACTCCACAGGAGTTAGAAGGCGGGCTCTGGGCTTTTTGTCCGCCCCCCCCCCCGTCCCCCCTCCCCCCCCCCTCCCGCCACCCCACCCGGCTCATTACAGGAGAAGCACCTGGTGAGGCCAAGGCAAGGGCTGTCCCCAATGCCGGGACATGCGCAGGGCGCACAGCCCCCACCCACTGCGGAGACTCACTGCATTCGGAGCGCGAGGCCTTGACTGAGCTATATTACAGCTCAGTCAGCGGCAGGGAAAATCCTCTTTGAACTAGAGATAAACCATTTCATTTATTTCAAAAGCTTACAAAAGAGGCGGGTGCAAGAGACAACCCCAAACAAGCCTCAGTAACAAGATACCAACCTAATCCCTGGCTGAGCGACGGCAGCGGCAGTGAGTGTTGTTGTATGTGTGCATGTGTAGAACCCTCACGGGCACCACAGGGCTAGAAGTGAGACTGTATTAATAGCAAACACTCAGAGCCTCGCCTGACCAGTGGAGCAGAGGGCAGAAGCTGGTGATTCAAGGGGCCTCGCTCATCACACGGGTCCTGAGGCTCTTCAGCGAGGAACCCGTGGAGGGGACCCCAAGCTCTCTCTCTGACCCCGCCCATGCACTTAATGGACATGAAACTCACCCCGGAATTTCAAAAGAAAAGAGTGGAATGTGGTCCCAGGTTCTGTGGAAGTTTCCAGCGTCCCCCTCTCTCATGGCTACACTTCCTGATGCTGGTTGATCGTTTCTTTACTCAAGACACTCGCCCCAGCTGCCACTGGTGCCTGGGAGGGAAGTGGCGGGGGGGGGGGGGGGGGGGGGGGGGCCCCACAGAGCAGCAGAGTGCCCGCCTCTCATTCCCACAGAATGCGCTTTGCTGCATTTCTCAGCGATGAAGGCCATGAAAGGGGGTGACAATAAACAGAGGAGGAGGTGTAACTCCTCTCCGCTCTGGTATGGAGGTAGGAAACCACAAGCCTCACCCGGGGAAGGGCTGAAACCCAGGAACACGTGAGCTCAGGGCTGACTATCATGTAATTGATGCTCCGTGCCAGGAAGGTCATGTTCAAGTTCAAGGTGGATTCGGAGTAAAAGCAGTGCTATAAGGTAATAAAAACAGTGTCTGTGGGTCTTTGAATTTCTTAGCTTAAAAAATGAAGTCGGACAATATTAAGGGGGAAATCGTATATTCACGGCGTGGCCTTCATATGGCAGCACAGAGCGTTTGGAGAGCAACCTGGAGACATGGCGTTCGAGCCCTGAGCTAGTAATTCCTCTGACCCTGCAGTCCTGCTCCTAAGAGATCTGTGGTTTGGAAGAACAAGGCTTGGGAGTCAGGCAAATCTGAGAACAAACCCTCGCCCTACATTCACCTTCCGCATGAATAAGCCAAGCTCTGACTGCTTAGGCTTCCATTCTTCCTGTGCAAAAGGGGAAGCATAGCACACATTTCATGGCTGTGAAAAGGTAGTGACACACTACAGTAAAGTGCCCCGCATGGAACGTAATCAACAAATTGCTTTAGACTTCTAAAATCACTACAAATAATTATTTCTGATGCAAGAGAGAATGTTTATTTCACAGTGAAAAGTTGGCAACAACTAAAATATCAAACCTTGGAACGACTAGAAAATTATGGTATTTTCACCCAAAGGAGAAATGCAGCTATTTAAAAATATAAGCTTACATCTACTACATATTTAAATTGTTTATGGTTATTTTTGTATCCATTTGCTGCAAGTGGGATGGCATAGCACATACACTAACATTACAACTGTGTGTATGTGTGTGTGTGTGGTGTAATTTTCTATGTTACACTGAGTGGTATCAAGGAGCAGGACTTTGCCACCCAGCATAAGCCTCTTTGGCATAAGGATCATCTTAGGCTGATTATTTTTAGGAAACAAAGACTCAAGAAGAAATTTTGACCTGCCCCCTACCTGCCTAAAAGAAATTTATTTATTTATTTATTATTATTATTGTTATTATTTAAAATATATTTTATTGAATTTTTTTTTACAGAAAGGAAGGGAGAGGGACAGAGAGTTAGAAACATTGATGAGAGAGAAACATCGATCATTTGCCCCTGACCAGAATCGAACCTGGGACCCTTCCGTCTTCAGGCCGGCGCTCTATTCACTGAGCCAAACCGATTAGGGCTGCCTAAAAGGATTTAGATGGGGGACCTACTCTGAGAAGGGACCTTCACCACAGATAACAACAGTGTAACATGAATTAGGTGCAGTAGACAGGAAGGAGCCCAGAAGGGCTCGTTGGAGCAAGCTCTCTGTCCCACTGTCTCTGCATCGCCTAGCAAGCATTTGCCAAACATTCATCTTTCTATCTCCATGTGAAGGACCTTCTTTCCTGTGAAGTCCCAGACTCTTACCTCTTCTTAGTCCAGACTCGCTTATGAGCCCCAATTTCCTGACCTTGGGGACCCCATATTCTTGTGGAAATCCCATAGGTATGAAATTAAATTTACTTTCTCCAGTTAATCTGTCTCATGTCAATTTAATTCTTAAACCAGCCAGAAGGACCCAGAAAGATAGAGGAGAAACTTTTCTTCCCTGACAGTAGGATCGTTATAGATTTCATTTTTTTATTTGTCTTAAGATACTAAAACATGTTTAATCTAAAAATATGTTAAAATTGAGTTCATTGCTTGATTGACAATAAAAAAATTAGGATGTGCAAATGGTCCCCAGGCATTTCTCAGTCTCCGGGGAAGTATGACACTCACCACATCAAGCCTGACTGGGAGCGGACCCGCTCCAGGCCCGCATTCTGGTTTCTAGAGAGCGACCAGCATGGCTAGGAGAAAGCCCTCCCTTCCTTGTTATTGAATTTGTAGCTCTCACTTGCAGATGTTTGTAATACCTGCCATATTCTAGGTGCCACGCCAGGTAATGAGTCTGTAAGTGTTTGCCCTCCCTGAGCACATAACCTACTATGGAAGATAAGTTATTCTAATATCTATAATAATCTATACTAATAATAGCCTATGTGGTCGTCCCGCCCTGACGCCATGATACCCTCACGCCCTCACAAGATGGTTGCATGCACAGAGGAGGCGGGTCCCGGCGGAGAGTCCCCAACACCTCGAGTGGAGGAGGCGGGTCCCGGCAGCTGCTCTGTGTGTCTTCCGCCTGGGTTCCCGTGGATCCATGTGCACGTGCCACAGAGGTGGGACTCCTGGCTCCCACCTACCTCAATGGGCAATCCATTGAGGAACCCCATATGGGTGGGCAGGGACTACCTCTTTGGGGTGATCGATTTCGGGGCTCCTGCACTGTGAGAGGGCACAGGCCAGGCTGGGGGACCCTCCCACCAAGTGCACAAATTTTGTGCACTGGGCCACTAGTAAAAGCATAATATGCTAATTAGACCAGATGTCCTTCTGGACGACCTCCGGATGAAGCAGGGGCTGCAAGGGAAGCCTGGGTCCCTTGTGCCAGAGGGAACCGGTGCCAGCAGCCGGGGAAGGAAGGCCTGCTCCTGCACAAATTTCGTGCATCGGGCCTCTATTTAAACATAAGACAGTGAGAAGTGCCATCAAAGATACACAGGACACTGTAGGGTTTGTAGCCATTACTCGATAACCATAGGGAGGCATGAAGATGGAGATGTGTTTTACAGGTAAAAAACTGAGCACTGCCTAGAAGCCCCTCAGCCAATAAGCAACAGACCTAAACCCTTGCCTTCCAACGCCACGGTCTCCACTCCCATCTCTCCACCTTAACCTCTCCCTCCTTAGAGGGGCCTGGAAGTTCTCTTTGCCAGCATCGTTCCAGGGCTCCCCTGCCCTTCCTCAGCCCCAAGTGAGCGCGTGATGCTCTAGATCTCCAGGAGACGACTGGCGTGTGCTGCCCTGCTGGCTGGAACAGGACCAGCAGCTTTGGGTTCTTGTGTCGGCAGAGAATGGGGGACTATGGAGTCTGGACTGGCTGGCTTCTTAGAGCCACAGGTGGAGCAACCGAGGGCATGCGGGCACAGCTGATTTTGCTCTAAAGTATTCGTTTCTGCTCTGGCTAAACAGGAGGCTGGAGAAAGGGGTCTTCTCCTTCGACCCTTACATTCCTCCCTCCTCCTCCATCCTGACTCCTTCACTCTCCTTTCCCCTCCACTTTTCCTCCTTTTCTCAGTGAGATAGCCTTCCGCCCTTTCCCCCTATATCTTCTACTTCTATTAACTCCTTGTCCCCATGAATCCTGAGGGCCGAGGACCTGGTCCCTCCCACCTTGGCCTGACCTCCTTGAACGTACTAGAATCAGAGAAGTTCATGGTGGAGTCAAAGAGGGAAGCGTGGAAACAGAGAACCCACGTCTAAAATCTGATCTTGAGACTCAGTAATTCTAACTCCACCACAGCTCAGAACAAACTGGACTCAGCCACCTGCCTGTCCTTGACAGTGCAGGAAAGTGAGGGAGCCCTGCATTTGGAGAAAGAAGACGGAAATGTTGTAAAGCCTCTTGCTTTGCTGCTTGTGTGTCGTGGCTTTGCTATTGTTGTTAGTTTGTTCTCTGTGAACTATGCTATCGGCACCTAAGTCATCACCTCTGCAGGCAGGGTCAGGCCTCTTCTCCCAGGGATGGCGTTGGAGAAGCCACATCAGCTACAGGCAGAGGCCCTTGAGTTTCAAGCCAGCATGTCTGCTAGCCGGTGAGTAAGCTGCTATGATAACTCCACACCCCAAAGGCCTGTACAGTGGGCATATTTTAAAAACCAAAGACAAATAAGCCGTTGACAAAAGTGATCTTATTTTCGGAATCTCCTGCCCAGGTGTCAGGGCCGGGAAGGGCAGGGAAGCAGGTGGACCAGCTGAGAAAGGTAAATGTTCAGCGAAAATGGGATTCAGAAGACAAGCGAGACACAGGCACAGCTCCCACACAAAACCCACGTCTGCACAGACCACAGTAAGTGACGCACTTCGACACAGATGAGCAATACGCTGGTGCGACACCTCCACACGGGAAACAGAACAGGGATGATGTTCCCTTGCAGATGCAAGGACAGGATCAGAAAAACCAAAAGACTCTGTGAGCGCCATGTGAGAGGCAGAGGAAGGCTTTCCAGCCAGCAAGCCCTTCCCAAACGGCCATGATTGTCCATTGGGAGTGCCTGCCCTGTGGCTATGTGGAAAGTAAGACAACTCCTGGCCTTCTCACTACCTAGACAAGCCTCGGTTACCAAATCACGGGACCAAACTTCCTTTTCCTCCAGCTCTTGATGAAGATTATTCTAATCAGGGCTGCCTCTGGGCAAATACCAGAAAAAAGTTAAAAAGAAGGCCAGCATCACAGACCAGCTCAGTCCTCATCACCTCTGGCCTCTGAAACAGGCACTACTGCCCTTCGTGTGGGTGTTCTGGAAGCAGCACGACTCTCCCTGCAGTGGCTGAGACTGGAGAGCACGCTGGTCCTCAGAGGCCTAGCCTGGTGCTGCCTCAGCGTCCGTGCTGCGGGCAGTTGGCTTGGCAAGTGGCCCGGCAAATTCCCCTCGTCCCAGTGATTCCGTTGAACATAGATGTTCACGCCCATCGGTGCCTTAACAAGCAGGTGATCCCGCCAGACTTCCCTGTTTGCTCTATGGACAGCACCCCCTGGTGCAAAGGTTCAAAACTGGAGAAGCGGGTCCCATCCCTCTTCCCCCCCATTGCGTTCTATTTCCTTAGGAAGCAGTGAGCTGTAACATGGCATCCATTTACTCGGTCAAATTATTGTGAAAAAAAAATACAATAAAATCTGACCCCTTGGTTGGAAAATTATTGCCTACTGGGTTACAATACTAGTTTCAACATAACCTAGACCCCGTGTCTGCACAAACTAAGAGAGGTAGGGGGACGGGGGGGGGGGGCGGCAAACATGCAGACAACCAGGGAGGATGGCAACGTGCCAGCGGGGTTCTGCACGGGCAGTGTCCCATCCCATCGCTCTCCTCCTGCCACGGGGCTCTCTGTCAGGGCCTGGCCTTTTCTGAGAGCAGCTGAGGAATCGTGGGCCCAGAAGAACTGGTCTCCGCGGCAGGTTTAACCAGCAAAGTCCTGGCTTCAGCTCCAGCTGGGGGGCCAGAGTTTAGCATCAAGAATCCACTGCCTTAAATCCCAGTCACAGAGGTCTCTATGCTCTCACTTGAAATGGCTAAGATTGCGATCCTAATGCCTAGAACCGGAGGCTCACTATAGAACACAGTTCCCTAACCTTGGATTCAGGGTCCCGGGGAACCACTGAGGGCAACGAGCCATTTCCCTCTTGTCTCTGGAACAATCTAACCTGTGAGCTCCCGAGAGCAGAGGCTGTGCCTGGACAGAGGTTGGATTCAGAGTCCAGCTCAGTGCTTGGTGTGCGAGCAGAGCTCAGTAGGCACCTGCTGAATGAGAGAACAGACCTGCAGGCTTACTTTTGGGAGATGAGAGAGGCAAGTGTCAGCCTACCAATTTGCTCATGGCCTTGGCATTCAGGGGCTCTGACTTGGCCCAACTGAATTTTACCTGCCTGTTTGCCAGGCTATTAACTAGACCCATGGTCGGCAAACTGCGGCTCACCAGCCACATGCGGCTCTTTGGCCCCTTGAGTGTGGCTCTTCCTAAGCCTTAGGAGTACCCTAATTAAGTTAATAACAATGTACCTACCTATATAGTTTAAGTTTAAAAAATTTGGCTCTCAAAAGAAATTTCAATCGTTGTACTGTTGATATTTAGCTCTTGTTGACTAATGAGTTTGCCGACCACTGAATTAGACAGAAATGGCAAATCATTGGGTGGTTCGGAACCAGGTCTTGCGCTCTCTAGTGGCCACGGTGATTAAGGATCCCTGGCCATCACAGCACTCCCAGTGCTTGGAATTTAAGCATCAAGTAGCCAAGAGTCTGTGGGCTTCGTTTTACCCAACACTTCCCTCACACAAGGAGTCTTTGGCCTCTGGGCCAGAAGAGTCGTCCCGTTCCTGGAGTCCTGGAAGGAGGCTCCTCCTTTCTCCTTCGAGCAGATGATATGTCAGAGAGCTGACAGCGAACCTGTGAGAGTGACCTGCCTTCCAGGGAATGGGATTCCTCTTTTCCAGCCCGGAACATTCAGGTTTCTGTCTATTTGGGATTGTCAGGCCCGGTTACCCTTCTGAGGATAAACAACCTTCAGAAGCCCTTCAGCCCTTCCATGTACGCCTTTGAATAACGATTTGTTCAAGTTGTTCCATCATAAAGTTAATGAGATGCTGTAGGAATTTAATTCTTGTTTATACCAGTGGGCCTGTGGTAAATGAGTTTCATTATACATTGACTCACTGAGGTCACAGAGACACGGCTTCCTGTGTTGCTAGCCTTCCAGGATGACATCCATCTCAGAGAAGGACAAACTCAGGGTCCCAAACCAATGACTGAAAACGAATAAATCTCCTCTCCCGCCTACAGAAGGCTTTCAGTGAGCTTTTGCTTTTTGTTTTCAATGTGTAGCAAATGAAAAATCCACTGCCTCACCGGCCCCGGGGGAAGTGCCACAGGTGCAGGGCATGTTTCCACTGTTGGTTCTCTGTACTGTAGAGTCTATATTATAGAGTGTAAACTATAGAGTGTACTATAGAGTGTATACTGTAGAGTGTATATTATAGAGTGTATACTGTAGAGTGTATACTGTAGAGTGTATACTATAGAGTGTATACTATAGAGTGTATACTGTAGAGTGTATAGAGTGTATACTGTAGAGTGTATACTGTAGAGTGTATACTGTAGAGTGTATATTATAGAGTGTATACTGTAGAGTGTATACTATAGAGTGTACACTATAGAGTGTAAACTATAGAGTGTATACTACAGAGTGTATACTATAGAGTGTATACTGTAGAGTGTATACTATAGAGTGTATACTATAGAGTGTATACTATAGAGTGTATACTATAGAGTGTATACTGTAGAGTGTATACTATAGAGTGTATACTGTAGAGTGTATACTATAGAGTGTATACT
This sequence comes from Myotis vivesi, assembly GCA_035771395.1. Classification (NCBI taxonomy): domain Eukaryota; kingdom Metazoa; phylum Chordata; class Mammalia; order Chiroptera; family Vespertilionidae; genus Myotis; species Myotis vivesi. The sequence goes on along the minus strand of JAWPEG010000010.1, from coordinate 2,681,152 downwards.
GTAGAGTGTATATTATAGAGTGTATACTATAGAGTGTATACTGTAGAGTGTATACTATAGAGTGTATACTGTAGAGTGTATACTATAGAGTGTATACTGTAGAGTGTATACTGTAGAGTGTACACTGTAGAGTGTACACTGTAGAGTGTATACTACAGAGTGTATACTATAGAGTGTATACTATAGAGTGTACACTGTAGAGTATATATTATAGAGTGTATACTGTAGAGTGTATACTATAGAGTGTAAACTATAGAGTGTATACTACAGAGTGTATACTACAGAGTGTATACTGTAGAGTGTATACTGTGGAGTGTATACTCTAGAGTGTACACTATAGAGTGTATACTGTAGAGTGTATACTGTAGAGTGTACACTGTAGAGTGTATATTATGGAGTGTACACTGTAGAGTGTATATTATGGAGTGTATACTGTAGAGTGTATACTGTAGAGTGTATACTGTAGAGTGTATACTGTAGAGTGTATACTGTAGAGTGTACACTGTAGAGTGTATACTCTAGAGTGTATACTGTAGAGTGTATACTGTAGAGTGTATACTGTAGAGTGTACACTGTAGAGTGTACACTGTAGAGTGTATACTGTAGAGTGTATACTGTAGAGTGTATACTGTAGAGTGTACACTGTAGAGTGTATATTGTAGAGTGTATACTATAGAGTGTATATTATAGAGTGTATACTGTAGAGTGTATACTGTAGAGTGTATACTGTAGAGTGTATAGTATAAAGTCTATACTGTAGAGTGTATAGTATAGAATCTATACTGTAGAGTCTGTACTAAGAAGTGTATAGTGCCATGAACAGTGTCGGACACAACAACCCATATTTGGTGAACTGATGAGTGAACTAACCCCAAGGAAAGGTTCTTCCTAGGTCAGTGATGGCGAACTTTTTGAGCTCGGTGTGTCAGCATTTTGAAAAACCCTAACTTAACTCTGGTGCCGTGTCACATATAGAAATTTTTTTATATTTGTTTTATAGTAAAACAAAGACTTATATTTATGATATTTATTTTATATATTTAAATGCCATTTAACAAAGAAAAATCAACCAAAAAAATGAGTTCGCGTGTCCCCTCTGACACGCGTGTCACAAGTTCGCCATCACTGGCCTAGGGAAATCGGGGATGTGGGAGAGGCTGCATCTCCTTCCTGACAACCTTGGGAAATGGGTGGATTCTCATTTATCTTAGAAACGACAGAACCTGAGGCTGGAAGGGACCTTAGAAATCATCAGTCTGATCCCATCCTTTGCTTCTTTTCATTCATTCACTTCACGATGAGGAAAATGAAGATCAGAGAGGTTCAACAACTGGCCACAGGTCACACAGCAATTTCATGGCAGAGCCTTCTCTGAATCCCAGTTTTCACCCCTGCTCCTTCCTAAAATAGCAATAATGTTCAAAGTTCTTGGCTGTGACTCACAGTAAAAAATACATACGACATGGTACACACCCACCCACCCACCCCCACACAAAACACTAAAAAGGGTTTCTTGTAATGCACACTGGTCTATTGTCTATTTATTCCATTTTTATGATATGCTAATCCCAGCTCACTAAATTAAGCTCACAACTTGAAATTTAAAAGCACATTCCACTGCAGCACCTTGCCCACCACACCTCTCCCCCTGTACAGGCTGAAGTTCTCCGGCGTTTTTTGCCAAGGGACGCGGGAGTGGCCCACTTCTCGGCACCCGCGGCCAAAGATCCCACCATTAAGTTTCATTTGCTTCCAAGAGTGCAGTCCAAGCGACTCTCTTTTCCAGCCCCGTAGCCACACAGGCTGCTTCAGATCACACACCAGGCCAGGGCAGCAGCCTCGTCCTGGTCCTGGTCCTGGTCCTCGTCCTTGTCCTTGTCCTTGACTGGCTCTCCAAGCCACCCGTTAGCAGACATTTGCATCCTTACATAAAAGAGCATGTTCTTATCTCGCACTAGCCTCTCAGCTGCTGTCACTCTCCCTCCCCAGCCAGGAGCCAGGCAGGAGGGATGGGAGGGGTGGCAGGAAGCAGAGCTGGGAGGGGAGAGAGGGACAGGCGTGGGTCTGAGGTCATCAGCTACATAAGTAGGTGTGAACAGGTGGGCTGCTCAGCAGTCCTCAGGAGGTGGCAGGCTCTCTCTCTCTCTCTCTCTCTCTCTCTCTCTCTCTCCCTCTCACACACACACATGCACAGGGTTAAAACATACTCTCTCTTCTCCTAACCCTGTTTCACCATTTTCTCCTCCATTTCCCAAACCTCCTTTACCAAATATTCTCTCTCTCTCTCTCTCTCTCTCTCTCTCTCTCTCTCTCTCTCTCTCTCTCTCTCTCCCTCTCTCTCTGAGTTAACATGGTGGGAGCTGGTTTCCCCTATTTCTTTTCTAATTGACAGGTTGGAACTTTCTGCTCTGATTTGGCAGTGCGGTGCTCTGTGGCAGCCAGGGCTGAAGGCCTCCCATAGCAACCTGGGCACATTCCCACGGCTCCCTGATACCAGGCGGAATTTCCTGGGTTGGCAACTCAGTCCTCTCAGGAGCAGTTCACAAATCGCAGGCCGCTAGGCCCTGACCCGTGAGTCTCACCGGGCTCAGGGCACAGGGGCGACGCTGGGCAGAGCTTCCAGAGATTCCCAGAGGCGGTCTGGGTTCTGCTCCTGGAGGGGGAAGGTTAAAAGGAACAGAGCCGAAACCGGTTTGGCTCAGTGGATAGAGCGTCGGCCTGCGGACTGAAAGGTCCCAGGTTCGATTCCGGTCAAGGGCATGTACCTGGGTTGCGGGCACATCCCCAGTGGGGGATGTGCAGGAGGCAGCTGATCCATGTTTCTCTCTCATCGATGTTTCTAACTCTCTATCTCTCTCCCTTCCTCTCTGTAAAAAATCAATAAAATATATTAAAA
>JAWPEG010000010.1:2633065-2674136 GCA_035771395.1 Myotis vivesi | reverse complement strand
CACACACCCTGGTACAACCCCTGCAGCGCTCCTGGATCAGCACCCAGAACACAACCTTAGGTCCGTGAGGAATGAAAGGCGATTTGTCTACTCTCTCAATGAAAAGCACACACACACCTCGTTATAAATACAATCCAGACAGGCAGGGACGCACAGGCAACGAGACCGCAATGGATAGAGCGATGGCTTGCGGACTGAAGGGTCCCAGGTTCGATTCCGGTCAAGGGCACATGCCCGGGTTGTGGGTTCAATCCCCAGTAGGGTGTGTGCAGGAGGCAGCCAATCAATGATTCTCCCTCATCATTGATGTTTCTATCTCTCTAACCCTCTCCCTTCCTCTCTGAAATCAATAAAAATATTTTTTAAAAGAAAAAAGACCACTGGCCATTTCAGAAGCCCTTTACATGCCAATGGTTANCCATGCCAATGGTTAGCAGATGCCCCCCCCCCCCCCATCCCCAAATAACTGCCCTCCGACTCTTGCCGCCTTCCAGCTTCTCAGCCACTGCAGGTCTCCTGAGTGCAGTCCTTTCCGTGAAGGAAGTCAACGCGTCTTACGAGCGAGGCTGTTACTCTCCAGGTTCCCCTTTATTTCTTCCTTCTCCTTAACAGAGGCAGCTGGTTGATGTCTCTCTCTCTCTCTCTGTCTCTCTCTAATCAATAAACATATCCTTGGGTGGAGATTTGTAAAAGATTCCTTCTTTAAATACTAATAATAACAGAGGCCCTGATTTCCTCCGTCAGGTGCAGCTGGGACATCCGAGAGCCAACCAATCCTCAGTTGACTCTGATGTGCAGCCAAGGTTGACACTCACGACTTGAGCATATCTGACTTCTTGGATAATAAGTAAAACCCGCATGCCACCCAGGGAAGCTCTGGTATTTCCTTTGTCTTTTGGGGAAGGCAGGCAAATAGGGGAAACAATGTAAAAGTGAACTCTTTCCCTGAGCAGCGAGTGCAGACATCATTTCGTTGTATCTGAAGACTTCAAAGGAAACGAGGCCCATGTTTCCCTCCATACATTTCCAGAACTTCACTGTTTAATTCTCTCTGGGTTGCAGCCGAGAAAGAAAACCACTTTGAATGGAAAAGCCCTTTCATAGTCTGAAGATCAAGAGCTTCTTCCAAAAGATTTCTTTTCCAGAACTTTATTAAACTAAAATGTATTAAGGCTCTACAACGTGTTTTTTAAAAATATGTTTTATTGATTTTAGAGAGGAAGAGAAACACAAAGTAGGATCATTGGATAGAGAAGAAGAAATGCCACCACTGGCGGTCAGAGAGAGAACCGATGAAACAGAAAGCTGTCATCACTATGAAAACAGCAATGGAGAGCATGATGTTCTTGTCTGTAATTGGTAGGCAAAGGACGGCCATCGTCCTGGTGTTCTCAAGGCCGTATTAATCCGCATCGCTGGTGCCTGCATAACTGCTAAGAGCACCTCGTTTCACTCTCAAAAGTCCTGTGGTTTGGATAATAAATTATATGGTCACCTTAGCAACAATAAGACTTTCAACGCTTTAAAAAAGAACTGAGGGCAAAGGGGTAGAATAAGAGTGATATCATCAGAGTCACATTTTACCAAGACTCATCAGGCAGTTCCATGGGATCCGTACTCAAAAGAGAAGGAGATTAGATAGAGAAGGAGAGTCATTCAGAAGGGATCGTTTTAGTCTGGGCAAAAACAAAGAACCTCAACTCAGGTGCTGGCCAAACGTGACCAGCAGCCCATGGGCTACACCAGCGCTCCCCACCTCTCGGCGTTCACCGTGTGGTCCTCTCCCACACGCAATGGTGTTGACTGTGTAACCAATGGGCTGCTACAGAAATGAAGGAGGCTGGCTCAGACAAGACACAGTGGCTTCCTCCTTGCTCGCTCTTTCTTTGATCACTAAGTTGTAAGGACCTTCAAACTGCCTTGTGGGAAGGTGTGTGTGGTGAGTGACTGCTGTCGTCTTCAGCACGAATTCGGGAGCCCTGCGAGCGAGCCACCTGTGGCGCCAGCCGGCTGCAGAGGCCTGCAGTTTCCAGCCAGCCACAGTCTCATGTGCGATCCTAAGCCATTACCACCAAGCCACGCTTCTGAACTCCTAACCCAAAAAAACTGGGCGATAAAAATCTTTATTATTGTTTTAAGCTGCTCCCGTGGAGGTTTGGGACAATTTGTTACAGAGCAGCACATAGCAAACTACAGAAATGAGAAGGAAATAAGGAAAGTGAACTGCACACGGAAACTTAGAGTGATGGGCATTTGGCTACTCCTCCCCGTTCCCCCCTAATTAACTGTGATGTTGCTGAAATGACCTAATATGTAAGAGTGTTGCTTTCCTCATTGGCAGAATACACAGGCCTGACTAATGATATCCAATGTTCTTTTATTATCCAAATGAAATGATTCCATTATTTTAAAAAGACACTTGTTAGTCATAGAGCAGGGTTCAGAAATTATCGCATTATCTGGAGGGCTCGCTGTGTCCCTGGCCTCCTCTGTTCATCAGTGACTGAACTAAAGATATAAAATGTGTTCTTGTCTAAGTCAGATGAAAAGTGATTGCAGTGGTCGAAGTAAAATGCCTAAAGATCTTGAAATCCTGGAAAATAAGCCAAATATAACAAGATGAAATGTAACACAGACACGGAGAGCCTGTGATAGCCTGGAAATTTATCTCTGGGAGCACACGAATGTTGTAAGAGTAATATTCATCTTTAATCAATACGATGATCTGGGTGCCGACACATGAATCCTGCCTTTCTTCATTGGATTCGTAAACTCATTCAACAATCAGCCAGGCACCGTGCTAGGCACTAGGGCTATAGTGATGACTAAGTCACAGATTTAGACTACATTTTTAGAATATAGAACCTAACTATAATGAGGAGAGAATCCCATTTTCATCTTTGCTTGGTCGGATCATATGTGAACATTGGGTCACAAGTCAATTGATCTATAGACAAACCAGAGTTTGGTCTGAGAAGAGTTAACAGAATGGAGATGGAACACAAAGTTACCAGAATCAAATAACCTTCATTAAGTGGCTGCTCTGTGTCCTGTCCAGGAACAGGATGTCCAGAGAGAAGAGAGGACGGCTTAGGATAGAACCTTGCCAAATGCTAACCCGTAAAGGGCGGGCGGAGAAGAGGATCTGCAAGAGAGGCTGAGTAGGAATAGCAAGGAAGCAGGAGAAAAATCTGGAAGCTAAATCAAAAATGTGCTTCAAAGGTCAAAGGCATGTGATCTGGCGTCTCTTCTTCTAATCTCACTCTAACCCTAACCCTTCTAACGTGCTCACTCTGACCCAAATACATGAGTCTTCTGCTCATTCTTCAAATATAACTCCTCACTCCTAATTCTGGGCCACTGTCTTTGCTGTTTCCACTGATTGTCATGCTCTTCCTCGGATCCAAGAATGGTCCAGTCCTCTGTTCATTCAGATCTCAGTTCAGATGCCACCTCCTCAGAGAGGGTTTCCCTGATCACCCTAGTTAAAATAATAACCTCCCATCTCACCCTGATTCATGTCTCATCTCTGCATTTATCACTCATCCCCTGACATCGTATGCATTTACTGGCTCCTTTATTTACTTCTCCTGCCCAAATCCCCCAGTCCCATACTCAAACACTGATTCCACCTGCCTCTTTCACTGGCGGATCACACTGCATAGCACCGTGTCTGGTGCATTGTAGTGCTTTGTAAAGATTTGATAAAAGAATGAATTAAGTAAAATCAAGATGCCAAGAAGGACTTCGGTCATCTTGACGAGAGCCATTTAGTGAGGAGCTGCTATCAAGGGGCAGTGGATTAGACTAGGTCTGAAGAAGCAGGAGGTGATAGGAACTGAAACCCTGATGGTGGAATTAGCCTGAGACAGGAGATGGGAACTCAGGAGGGGAGGGGAAAAGAAGAGCAGAGGTGCAGGTAAGCTCCTAGGTATACAGTTAAGAAGTTGAAGGACTCCTTATAGCATGACTTCTAATTTACATTTTTTAAATTTTTAAAAATATATTGTTTTTTATTTCAGAGAGGAAGGGGGAGAGAAAGGGGAGAGAGGGAGAGGGAGAGAGAGAGAGAGAGAGAGGAGAGAAAGAGAAAGAGAGAGAGAGAGAGGGAGAGAGAATCGTTGGTCGGCTGCCTTCTGTACACCCCCTACTGGGGATTGAGCCCTCATCCCAGGCATGTGCTCTTGACAGGAATCAAACCTGGGACACTTCAGTCCATAGGCCGACGCTCTGTCCACTGAGCCAAACCAGCTAGGGCACTTCTAATTTATTTTAAAAGTAGTCCTAAGGATTTACCAGCTGAGATAAAATGGAGCTAGGGGTGGGATTATGGGTTTGAGGAAAGTGGAGTACAGAACATTTGAAATAGCTACTGTGAGAATAGCCAGGTTGCAAGGTAGGTTCAATAAAAAGGCAACGGGCATGAAGCTAAGGGAAGAAAAAAATGGAGAAAAGGCTCCTAGAATTAAGCGGGAGGGGGACGACAGTAAAGCCAAGACAGAGTTTACAGATGGGGGATGAAGAGCAGTCACGAGACGGGCCTATCCCGGGACAGGGACAATGTCAGGCCACCCTGTCACTAGCCACCAGCTGCAGGGACGGGGACACCTACGCTATATCAGCCATGGGGTGGGGAGAGGAAAAGTGTCTGTCTTCCAAAAATAAAACATCACCATGAATAAAACTCTATTTGACATTGATTCTGTATGAGACTAAAGCCAATAGATACATTGTAAACAGATTTGACCCAATGTTAAAAATAAGGAATTGTAACAGTCATAAAAAGTCATAAAAACAGCCCTAGCTGGTTTGGCTCAGTGGATAGAGCCTCAGCCTGTGGACTCAAGGGTCCCAGGTTCGATTCCAGTCAAGGGCACATGCCCTGGTTGCGGGCTCGATCTCCAGTCGGGGGTGTGCAGGAGGCAGCCGATCAATGATTCTCTCATCGTTGATGCTTCTCCCTCTCCCTTCCTCTCTGAAATCAATAAAAATATTTTTAAAAAGTCATAAAAACATAAACAGCTGATTCCCGGCGGGGGTGCCGTTGTAGTGTTAGGATAGATTGGGGTCCCAGGGGAGAGCTGGGCCCTGCCCCCGGGTGTCCATGTTCCTCCGGAGGCTTAGGCGGCGGTGAGAGGGGAGGAGGGCCCGACAACTAAGCGCACGCCCTTCCGCCCCAGCCTCCAGCCGAGCAAACCCACATTTACGTGCAAAGAGCTGGACTTCTGCATATTCATTTGTTTAAATCAAGTGAGTTTTTAAAATAAAAAGTGCTTTTGTGTAAGGAAATAAATATTTAAAAACACCCCGACTAGGTGGTTTTAAGTTTCCTTCCAAGCCAGAGGGTCTCACCTTATTTTTTTTATGAATTGATTTAAATATAACTATTTTAAAATAAATTTTAGATTAGTTTTAGACTTACAAAAAAGTTGTGAAGACAATACATGGAGTTCATGTATACTCCATACCAACTTTCCCCTGTTATTAACATTTTACATTCACAGGTACATTTGTCACAATTAATGAGCCAATATTGATACATTTTGACTAAATTCCATACTTTATTCAAGATTCCTTGTGTTTTACCTAATGTCCGTATTTTCACTCCAGGATTCCATTCAGGATACCTATTCACATTTATTCGTTATATCTCCTTAGCCTCCTCTTGATTGACGGTTTCTTTTTAAAAAATATATTTTTACTGATTTAAGAGAGGAAAGGAGAGGGAGAGAGAGATAGAAACATCACTGGGGATCAAGCCCGAAACCTGGGCATGTGCCCCTGATCAGAATCGAACCCGGGACCCTTCAGTCCACAGGCTGATGCTCTATCCACTGGGCCAAACCAGCTAGGGCGACAGTTTCTTAAAGGTTTCTGATTTTTGATGACTTAAGCAGTTTTGAGGCGTACTGAGCCAGGTACTTATAGAATGTCCCTCAATTGGGATCTTTTTCTGATCTTTCTCTCCTGATTATACTGGGCTTCCGGGTTTGGGGGAGGAACACCACAGAGGTAAAGTGCGATGCTCCACATACCATATCAAGAGTACACCTAGCAACATGACATTGTTGTTAATTTTGACCTTGATCACCTGGCTGAGGTAGCATTTGTTACGTTTCTCCCCTGCAAAGTTACTGATTTTCCTCCTTTCCATACACCCACAGCTATTCTTTGTCGTCACAAATAATCTGCAGTTGTAGGTTATTTTAAAGAAAAATGTTACACATTTTGATGGTCAATGTCATGTGTTAATTGACTGGCTAAGAGATGCCCAGGCAGCTGGTAAAACATATTTCTAGGAGTGCCTGGAAGAGTGCTTCTGGGAGAGCGCTCAGCGTTGAGTCAGTCCACTGAACACAGGTCCCCCTCACATAGGGTGGGCGTCATCCAATAGGCTGACGTCCTGGATAGACCAACAAGGCAGAGGAAGGGCACATGTGCTCTCTGCTGAGCTGGGACATCCACCTTCGGCTGCCCTTGGACATCGGTGCTTCTGATTCTCAGGCCTTCGGACTTGAATTGTAAATTATACGCCATTGGCTCCCTCGATTCTCGTGCCTTCAGCCTGGGACTGAATTACACCACCAGCTTTCCTGGTTCTCCAGCTTATAAATAGCAGAACCAACTGTAAAACAGGCCTCAGTCTTTTCTTCCTTCAACTGATGAGGCCACAGTGCAGGCTGGGAGAGAGGCAGTGCAGCAGGAGTGGGGACCACAGCCCGTTAGGCTACTTCTTCATGTAACTTGTGCCTTCAGGGCTTGCTGGGACCCATCATGTATAACCACTTCCATGTGCTGATGGCTGTGAGGTCGAGCTTCATGGCTCGGTAGGTCATTGACACCCAGTTGATGATGGGTAGCTTCAGGCCACATGTAACTTGGTGTCTCGTTGTCAGTGTTCAGTCTCTACGAAGGCCCAGAAACAGGACCAGGGTTATGTCTTAAAAGGCGAGTAGTTATCTGTGGGTCATGGCGGGCCTTCCTCTACAATCCTAAAGGCCTGTGCTGTGACTCATCTACAGGGTCTGCCAAAAGCTCCAAGGACAGCGCTACCTGCCACTGACACCTCACGCACCCGGGATCTGTTGGCTCAGGGCTGAGTGGCGGAGCAGCTTGCACAGCGGCCTGACCTTTGAAGAGCCTTCTCTGTCTGAGCCTCACTCAGAACGTTCGGCCTTTTCGGGCCACTCAGTGAATAGGCTGGAGTAATGCATGCTGCCACCCAAATCCAAGGAGACCCACCAGGCATTCTGCCTCCTTCTCGGTTGTAGGAGGAGTCAGCTACAACAGCGTATCCTTCACCTGAGAAGGAATATCTCAGCAAACCCCATTCCTGATACTAGTTTGTGTCTTGGTCCTTTTAGACGACTATGACACAAACACCACACACTAGGAGGCTTAGAAACAACAGAAACCTATTTATCGCGGTTCTAGAGGCTGGGAAACCTAAGGTTAAGGCACCAGGAGACTCAGTGTCTGGTGAGGGCCTGGTTCATAAATGGCCGTCTCCTCCCTGCGTCCACATGGCAGAGGGATGAGCGAGCTCTCTGAGTCTCTTCGATAAGGGTACTGATCCCAGTCATTAGAACTTCACCTTCATGACCTAGTCATCTCCCAAAGGCCCCACCTCCTTATATGTTCACATTGGGGATTAGGTTTCAACATATGCATTTGGGTGGGACACAGATATTCAGTCTATGACACTAGGTCAAGCGGATATTTTGGTGGTATTTGCAGGCTGGTGCTTACTTTTATGCACACAGAGGACTAGAGAACAAACCTTTGAGTCTGGATCCAAGAAGTCACGGGATGTGTGACCTCCTTGCTCTGCGGAGCTGTAGGTGGAGAGCAGAGGCTGGGGTGGGTGCTCTGTCCTTCCACCAGGGCTCAGATGCCCACTCCAAGAATGGCCATCTCTTGTCTGCCAACCAAGAATGCTTTGGGGAGTTTTTGTTCCTCCTTTCCTTCCAAATACAGGCTGTCTGTGATGACAAACACTGGGCCTCGTGTACATGTGTGTAGGCCTGTGTGTCAGCAAACACGCTGCCTTTCTGAAGTGTGCGGCAATCCACAGTGAGCCGTGACTCCGCCGAGGACTGTGCCAAATTAGTCCTCCTCTGAAGAATCTTCCTGGGAATACTTCACATTCAGAGCCATTACTCATGAAGCCAGATGATGCGTCTTAAACGCCAACATCTTGGTATTCAGCAGCTTTGCACACCCCAAATGAGTTGATTTGTAATTCTTTGGGGAGCCTCAGAGACTGCTTTTGGCCACTTCAACCGTTCTCATCTCACCTGCTTCCTTGAAAGGAACACAAACTCAAAACACCTCTACCAAAGGCCCTCCAAGCAGGTAAAAATGGTGACAATCTTTGCCCAACAGGCACTCAGCAAACACGTGGTCACTGGTTCAGAACACACAAACTGGGCTCGCATACTGCCTGTCTCCTCACGAAGATCCAACAGGAGCTGATGTTGCCACCCTCCCCCACAGATGAGGCTGAATGAGAGGTGTTCATCCACACACGTGCTGTCCAGCTGCTGCACTGCTTGCTATTCACAGCAGCGAGGAGAGACCATGCAGTTTTCTGTTGCTTAAGACAGAAGTACATGATGAGTCCATTCAAAGTGAAATTCTAAGAATCTGAGGTTGAAGAAGATTGAGTGCCTTGAAAGACAAAGAGATAGAATGCTGGAAGTCACCCCTACCAACATGTTCAACACTTTTTAGAAATAATAGAGAAACTATGACAGAGAGAAGGCATTTCCCTGTAAACTTGGTATCAGGACCCCATTAACAAATGGAAAATAGAGAAGTTTAATAACCTGCTCAAAGTCAGCTGGGTCAAAAACTGGAATTCTAAAACTAGGTCAAAAATTGAAATCCCAACTCAGGTCTGTCAAATTTCAAAGCCTATATAATTTTCTGATATTCCAGGATGTCTGCTTGACAGAGCTGGATGAAGAAACTGAGGTGGTATTCTCTCAGACCTACCTTGGACAATCTTTAAAGCATAAAGGTGGAGACAGGAAGGAAACTATAGATGCCAATGTAGGAAGAGTGTAATTGGACATAAATGTACACATACAGCAATATAGTCAAGGGTCTATGACATCAACCAAACAATAGGACTCATCCCATGACCCCAGCAAAGAGTTTTTTCTAAACATGTACTTCAATTTAACAAACAATACCTCAGTGTATAGACTTTAAATTGAATTTGAATCTATGAGGATGACCATGCCATGGCCCCATCCTCAAGAAGCTTGCAACACTAAGGAGGGAAAGAGTGTAAACAACCAACTGCACTGCAAGGCAGGATGGGAGTGCAGCAGGACCTGGAATTCTCTTAGGGTGGGAGGCTGAGGAGGGCCTCCAGGTAAGTAGCATTGTATCTGGGTCCTGAAGGATAAAGATTTTCATGGGAGATGGAGGCAAGAAGGATATCCCAGGATGAAAGGAAAGAACAAAGGCATGAAAGAATGAGTGGAAGCCAAGAGGGTGAAGAGGCTGAAAACAATGTTAAAGAATTTGAACTGCATTTAGTAGGCAACAGAAAACTAAGAAAGGTGAGTAGAGTGGCTCAGTCAGACATGCTCAAGAACAATAGGACTTAGTGATTAGGATGCAAATGCAGTCATCAAGATGAAGTTCATGATAGGTTCTGGTTAAAAAGGTGGTATAGGTGCCCTAGGTGGTTTGGCTCAGTGGATAGAGCATTGGCCTGTGGACTGAAGGGTCCCAGGTTCGATTCCAGTCAAGGGTATATGCCTGGATTGTGAACTCGATCCCCAGTAGGGGTTGTGCAGGAGGCAGCTGATCAATGATTCTCCCTCATCATTGATGTTTCTATCTCTCCTTCTCCCTTCTTATCTGAAATCAATTTAAAAAAAATTTTTTAAATGGTGGCATAGGTAAATGCAGTATTTGCATCCTTCCACACCACATCAAAATGACAACTAAACTACAGAACAACCATCATTCAGAACCACCTGAAATCTAGCTGAACAGAAATCTTACAATTAAGGATATAAAAAATAAGCCACATTGAGACTGGTAGGAGGTGCAGAGACTTGAAACAGGCTGGTCCCACAACTACGTGTGGCAGATAAAAACTGAAAAGATCTCTCAGTTTTAGAGTGACCCCCTGAGAAGCCAGTGGTCCCAGCATTACACCAGTCCCCCCAGCCCAGGGTTCCACTGCCAGGAAGAGAAGCCCCCATAGCTTCTGGCTATGAAATCCAAGCAGAATTGTGGATTGAGAAGGAAGCTTCTGGAGTCCCAGGCATTCCTCTTAAAGGGCCCACATGGACTTCCTCCCTTTGAGCTCCAGTGCAGGGGCAGCAGCTTGAAATGTACCAGGGATACATGGGGATAGACTGAATCATCTGGAATCAGAGTGAGAGCTGGTGGGGGCAGCGGGAAAGCAGCTTTCTTACAGGCAGGAGTGCTGGCAGAGGTCACTGTTACTCTGTTGAGCCCTCTACCCATAGGTCCAGCAGTTGGGCACCATATCTGAGTCTCCATCAACTTGGCTAACACTGTTCAACCAGCCCTGGTGATTCCCTGAGATCACCCCATCCAACGTCTTTGCCTACTAAAGCCATTTCCAATGGCTATTCCATACAAGTGGCCTATTTTGCCTCATTCTTTGGACTTTCCTAAAATTTCTCAAACAAGCAGCATCTGGCCTTGGTATGCCCCATACTTCTCACTAAGTGGACCCAGGCCTGGCACTAGCAACAGCAGGCCTTGGTTCTCAGCTAGGCCTCTCCTGGGTAACTCTAACCCCAGCAAAAGTAGCAGCCATGTGCATGTCACTTTGTAGCTCATGCTGGGTGCTCTGGGCAGGACACAGGTGATGAATTTGGCCTGCACCTCCTGCAAGGCTCCAGAACCAGCACACTCAGTGGACAACTTCAGACCATGTTGAAGCAGCACCCACCACTGGCACAGAGATACACTCAAGAGGAGGACTCAGTGGGCACCAGGACCCTGCTGAAGTAAGTCCTACTCTATGAGGTTGGCCCCCGCACAGCTGGTTCTCCATGTGGTTCCAGTGGTCCTTGCAGAAGATCTGCCAGGGGGGTCAAGCCCTCCCATTGAGACCAACAGCAATCAAGGTTAACTACAACAGGAGGATGGATGCACACAGCCCACATGGGAATGCACGTGGAGTGCCCAACTCAGGTGAATGGGGAGGCTGTGCCACTGGACCCTACAGGATACCTACTACACAAGGCTACTCTACCAAGACTGGGAAACACAGCAGCTCTACCTAAAGCACAGAAAAAAACACAGGGAGGCAGCCAAAATGAAGACACAAAGAAACATGTCCCACATGAAAGAATAGAACTCCAAAAGAAAAGCACTAAACAAAATGGAAATAAGCAATCTACCAGATCCAGAGTTCAAAGCACTGGTTATAAGGATACTTAATAAACTTAGGGGAAGAGTAGATGAACTTAGTGAGAACTTCAACAAAGAGAAGAGCCAGTCATAAATGAAGATTACAGTAACTGAAATGAACAATGCATTACAGGAGTGTAGATAAAGTAGAGAATCAGATCAGAGATTTAGAAGATAAGAAAGCAGAAAACACTCAATCAGAACAGTAAAAAGAAAAAGAAGCCAAAATAACAAAGATAGTATAAGGAGCCTATGGAACAACTTCAAGCATTCCATGGAGGTGCCAGAAGGAGAAGAGAGAGAGCAAGGAATTGAAAACCGATGTGAAAAAAATAATGTTGGGAAACTTCCCTAAACTGGTGAAGGAAATAGACTTACAAGTCCAGGAAGCACAGAGAGTCCCAAACAAGATAAACTCAAAGAGGTCCACACCAAGACACATCATAATTAAAATGCCAAAGGGTAAAGACAAAGAGAGAATTTTAAAAGCAGCAAGAGACAGCAGTCAGTTACTACAAGGGAGATCCCATAAGACTGACAGCTGATTTCTCAAGAGAAATTTTGTAGGCCAGAAAGGGTTGACAAGAAATGTTCAAACTGATGAAAAACAAGAACCCACAATCATGATTACTCTACCCAGAAAAGCTATCATGTAAAATTGAAGGAGATATAAAGAGCTTCCCAGACTAGAAAAGCTAAAGGAGTTCATCACCACCAAACCAGTATCACAAAAAATAAAAATGTTGAAGGGTCTTCTTTAAGAAAATGAAGAAAAAGAATGATAAAAACTATGAATAATGAATTGGCTATAAATATATCTCTATCAACAACTGCTTTAAATCAAAAGACATATGGAGGCTAGATGAATAACAAAACAAAACCCTACATAAGCTGTCTACACAAGATTCACTTCAGATGGTAAGACACACAGACTGAAAATAAAGGTGTGGGAAAAATATATTTCACAAAAATGGAAACAAATGAACCAAAACAAACAAACAAAAAACCTCGGGTAGCAATACTTATACCAGACAAAATAAACTTTAAAACAAAGAATATGTAATAAGAGACAAGGAAGTATCCAGCAATTCCACTTCTGGGTATTTATCTGAAGAAACCCAAAACACTAAATTGAAAAGACATATGCATCTTTATGTTCGTTGCAGCATTATTTACAATAGTCAAGATATAGGAACAACCTAAGCAACCAATAGATGAGTGGATAAAGAGGAAGTGGTGCATATATGACTCAGCCATAAAAAAGGGTGAAATCTTGCCTTCTGCAACAACATAGATGGACCTAGAGGGTATTGTGCTGAATGAAATAAGTCAGACAGAGGAAGACAAATGCCATAGAGTTTTACTTATATGTGGAATCTAAAAAAACAAACAAACAAAAAAAACAAGCAGAACAGAAATAACTCATAGATACAGAAAACATTTTCTTTTTGTTATTTTCTTCTTTTTCTCTTTTTCAGAAAACATTTTCACAGTGGCCAGATGGGAGGAGAGTTGGGGGGAAGTGTGAAAAGGTTGAAGGGATTGGGAAGTACAACTTGGTAGTTGCGGTATAGTCACAGCATAGGGAACATAGTCAATAGTGCTGTAATAACTATGTATGGTGTCAGATGCGTACTAGATTTATCAGAGTGATCACTTAGTAAGTTATATAATGTCTAATCACTATGTTGTACACCTGAAACTAATTATAATTCTGTATGTCAACTGTAATTAAAAAATGATTTCAAGTAAAAAAACGATAAAGTTCGTGAGAACTCAAGAATTGCAAGAATGACTTGGTCAGAACGTGTTAATTGATTGGATGGGGAGACAGGAAGGGTAAAGATGAGCTAACTCAGGGGTCTCCTGGAGAACCAGAAGAATAGAGATAATAGAAATGAGCTGAGTATCACAGCTAGTGGATAGGTGTTTGGAGAATGAAGAAAGAGAAGATAATTTCAGGTCAGCTGGACTGAATGTGAGGTGGCATTAAGTCAATCAGGTGACAATATCCACTGACTGGAAGCATAAGCTAGTGAAGAGCTCTGCAAATTATGGACTGGAGGCAGCATGTTTTTGCAAATAAAGTTTTACTGGGACACAGGCACACTGTAAGTTTATTATCTGTGGCTGCTTTTGCTCTACAGCCCTAGAGCTCAGTAGTTGTGGCAGAGACTATGTGGCCTGAAAGCCCGAAATTCTGCATTTACTATTAAGCCCTTTTTGAAAAAGTTTGCTGACTCCTGATCTAGAGTCCAAGAAGGAGGTGAGAGATGCTCATCTGGAGAGCCTATGGTGGAGAAGCCAAGAAACACCGGGGGATATTAGAATCTGTTCCCCATCCAACTGGTATGTGTGAACACTTACTCTCCATCAAGCACTGGGTGACTAGTCCGGTGTGGGAATCACACAGTAAACAAGGCAGACAAGGTCCCCACCCTCCTGAGCTTTACAGTACAATCAACAGGAGGAAACAATCAGATAATAACCAAATACCAACAACATTTATATGCTGTGGGTGAGAAAGAAAAGAGAAGTGAATGGGGGGAGGGGGATTCTGGACAGGAATATTGAGATAGGCCAACAGGAAACCAAGAAAATCCACCAGCACAGAAACCAAAGACGGAGAAAGACAAGACTGGGATGTCACATGCTATAGAGCAGGCTAAGACCTAGAAAGAGGCTATTGGATTTGGCATTTGGGAGGCAGAGACTTCTGAGATAATTCTTGGCTCAATGGGAGAGAACCAGTCTGAAGAAGTTAAGAAGTCAAGGGGCAGCGAAGAATTTGGGGAGATAGTTGTATGCTGATTTTTACAGAAAATCAGAACAATAGAAGAGAATAATAGCTAAGCTATGGCAGATTCGGTGGGTATTAAGGTTGAGAGAGGTGGGTGTGTTTTTTGTTTTTGTTGTTGTTGATAGTCACCTGAGGATTTTTTTCCCCATTGATTTTTATTTTTAGAAAGAGTGGAAGGGAGGAAGGGAGGGAAGGGAGAAAAGAGAGAGAGAGAGAGAGAGACAAAGTTGAGAGAGACACACCAATTGGTTGCCTCCCATGTGCACCCTGACCAGGGCCTGGGATTGAACCTGCAACCCAAGTATGTACCCTTGACCAGGAATCAAACCTATGACCCTTTGGTCTGCAGGCCAGCACTCTAACCACTGAGCACACTGGCCAAGGTAAAAGGTTCCTTTTTTAACATCAGGAGGACTTGAGTGTGTTTATAAAGAGAAAAGAACCACTAGATATGAACAATTTAGGAAAGAGGAAATGATTCATTACCCGGAGCACACGGAAAGGATTTATGAGAATAGCCGCATTTATTGGACACTTAGTAGGAGCCAACCACTCTGCTGGGAGCAATCTGTACTAGATAGACAGGGATTCTCAGACCAATGCTGAAGGTTCAATATTCTCTACCTGAACTTGGCAGGTCAGTCACTGCCCCAGCCCACATTTAATAAGCAATGGAGCTGAGATTTCAAGCAGGTGTTATTTAGCCCTAGAGTCCATGGACTTTTCACTGAACCAAAATGCACCCTTGTAAATAAGATCCTTCCTGCCACAGGAGGAAAGAAACCGAAGGGTATAAAAAGAAGGATCCTGAAGTAGAAGCACGCAGGTGCAGTCCCGGCGAGCCCAGGTGTCCTCATCTAACTGTCTGCAAGGACACACGTGAGTCTGGCCACGGGCAGGTAGTTCCCACTGGCCCTCCAAACCTATCCTCTCAGTCTCTTCATCCTGCTCTGTGACCCTTATGAACAACTTAGCTGGCCCTTGTCCTCAGGCTTCTGGTTGGGTCTGGCCAGGGGAGGAATGGCTGGAGAGAACGGGGACATGGATTTGACCCGGCTTTCTCCTCGCCACACCAGCCTGATTGACTGTATCCTGCTACTGAACGCCACAGCCCCCGCCAGGCAGCCCTCCTGCAGCTGCTGCCAGCCTCCATGTACTTCATTATCCTTTTCTGATTTCCCTTAGCTACACCCCCACCTTTGAAAAGAGTCCCTTTATCAAACTTCCCCCATTACCTTTAGGGAGACACCTGTGTCCTGCCAAGCCCCAACAAGCCACATGGTCATATATGTGCCTGGATGCCTTTCACGATGCATAATAGTCACCCCCACATGCACCCATTCTCCCACGCACTTAACTATCACATTCATAGATGTACCTCAACCAACTGCAAGGTCTCCATTCAGAGACGGGGCCTTTTCCACAGCAGGACAGTACTCAGCTGAACCTTGGAGATCAGCATCACTTTAGAGCTTACAGCCAGAGTAGTTTCAGCACCACTGATGCTCAATCATGGACCTTAGTATTCTCAACTCCCCTAAGATCCCCACAGAAACAAACCCTTCGACTGACCCGGGTCAGAAGTAGACACGTACACCAGGTCGGGAGCTACAATGAGCCCCAAGCTCTTCCCAGCGCTGGTCTTGAAAGCGAGGCTGGCCAACCTTTCCATTATGATTCACACTCTGTGAGAAAGCTTAATTTAAAATATTAATTTGCGTTTTGAAAGGTCAATGAAAAACCCCACACTCTCAGAATTGCTGTTCCCTTGTCCTCCTCTCTCTACAGCTGGTCCTCCCCTCCCAAACCCGGTAGATTTTCCGTTGATGTCATGCATTTACTCTAGGAAGGTGAAACCACGCAAGCTTCACTTCTGCTGTGTAGTTTCTCTCCCAGGCTCGGTGCTATGTGTGGGCGCTGCTCAGAGCCTGCGCTGGAGACAGCCGCCTCCATAGTGTGCATGCACCCACCGAGCCTCCAGTCCCAGCTGGGACTTCAAGCCAGTCACCACCTTGCTCTTTTTTCCCCCTCTGGGCCTCTGCTTACTTCATTTGTAAGATAATAGGTTTACAATAATTCAGTAGTTTGCATTTTTTCAAGTATGGGAGCTGCTTTTTATCATGAGAGAAAATAGCGTAGTCCCAGGAGACAGTGGCTTTGTTCATGTATCTGGTCCACAGGTAGTCCTCAGGGCACGCATGGCTCCAGAGTCCTCGGGGAACCTTTCATACATGTCAGCCGCATGTTAGAACTTCTGGACTCCAACATGCCTTGTAGTGCCAGCATGTGGGTTTTTATGTGAATGCCTAGGACCTGACATGTGAGAAAGTCAGAATCTCCCACGCTGGGGGGCCCCGAGTGCTGCAAGGAGTGGTCCGAAATCTCAGGGGTGTCAGTGCCATTCGGAGTGAGACCGTCTACGCAGGAAATAGGGGCCAGGTTTCCTCACTTTGGACCTCAGATCTACCCAAAGCTGAGATGTGAATTCCCGGGGCAGCGGGGATTGTAGGGAGACGCGTTGGAGGCAGCCTCTACGCAAAGGCGATCTAACTCCCAGAAGGAGGCCCAGCAGGCGGCAGCTCACACATCCATCTCGGGATTTGCCCAGATCTCGGGGGAGTTAGTGGCACAGAGGGTCTCCCTAAATGTTTCCCCCTCAAAATGCCACATTAAAAAATCCTTGTTGTAGGGGACTAGACTTTTTAAAATCCTCACCCAAGGATATTCTTCCATTGATTTAGAGAGAGTGGGAGAGGGAAAGAGAGAGAGAAACATCGATGTGAGAGAAACACATCAATTGGTTGCCTCCTGCATGAGCCCCATCCAGGGCCCAGGCCGGGGAGGAGCCTGCAACTGAAGTTCATGCCCTTGACCGTAATCAAACCCGGGACCCTTCGGTCCATAGGCCGATGCTCTATCCATTGAGCAACACCAGCCAGGGCGGGACTAGATTTTTAAGGTCTGATTGACCCAGGTGTGATCAACCCCGGTGTCATCCCCTGAACCCCAAATCTCTCTTAGGATTTTTTGACCAGCTTTGCCCAACATAGAGAGAGGCCCCTGGACTAGTGAGCTTAAGTGTGGGGTTCAGTGCGGGGCGGTTGGAAGGCCCAGGCATGGCCTCTGTCTCTGTGCAGTGACATGGACACTAGGGCAGTGATCTGAACCCAGCTACTCAGCCAGGACTTGCCTCCTGACACACGGGGGGAACCTGGGCCGCCTCCGAGAGCCGGCCAGTCAGCCACTGCAGTGCCTCCTCCCAGGGCCCCTGGGCCCACCACTTGTCAGGGCTAAGGCTGCACAGGGCGCTGGGGCTCCTAGAGTATCATACAGAAGCAGATGCAAGAGCTGCCCAGGCAAGGGCTCGGTGGGAAGAGGAATGAGGGAGACACTCCCAGGCCCCCCAGAAATGAGCGAAGCTGGATCCTCTCACCCTGTTCAGAAGTTCCCTACCTCTGGCCAGGAGTTTCCATGGAAACCTCATAAGTTCTATCTATAGCAAGAGAAAATATTAAAAAGAAGCATCCTGAGATGCTTCCTGAGATGCATGAATTAGCTCCAAGGCAGGCAGGCAGAGGAGGAGGGTGGGGGCCACGCTGGAAGACACAGAGCTGAGCGTGATCCTGGAACATCTTGAACAGCTGCGGTCAGTCACAGGTCGGGACAGAGGCGGTGGACAGGTGGCTATGGACATGGGAGCCTGGGGTGGAGGCACACTGGCATGTGCAAGTAACTGCCAGGACAGAAGGGACCAAGAGGCAGCTCAGGAAAGGGTCTCAGGCCCCAGGCTCCTTGCAGAGAGCACAGCTGGCGCTGGTGTTCAGCCGGGCTGCAGCCGCCTCCTGTGCCTCCATCACCCGGGCCTACTGCAGAGCCAGTCAATCTGCCACCACATTTCCGCACGTGAACCCTCAGAAGCCAGCCTCACCGTGATCACAGGAGCTCTGTCGAGTCTGGCAAAGCTTCGCCTCATAAACGGCAGCACTCGGGGCCACCGTAAGAAAGGGCTCTGCTAAGCTCTTCTCTCCCAATCTTGACGTCAGCTGAGGTGTGAGTGAGAAAGGAGTATCTGAGTTTGAAATGTCATGCAATGTGCTTTTTAAAAAAGCTAAGTGTAAGAGCTGAAACGATGGAATTCTCAGGAGGAAACATAAGCATAAATCTTTGTGATGGTGCTTTAGCCAAAGTTTTCTTACGTATGACATCAAAAGCACAAGCCATAAGAGACAAATAAATTGGACATAATCAAAATTTAAAACTCTTTTTGCTTCCAAGGACACCATTAAGTCAGTAAAAAGACAACTCCAAGAATCAGAGAGCGTTTTTGCAAACCATATATCTGATAAGGGACTTGCTTCTAGAGTACAGTAAGTCCTCACTTAGCATCGTTGGTAGGTTCTGTGACTTTAAGTGAAACAACAAATAACAAGACCAATTTTACCAGAGGTTAATTGATATAAACAATAGTTAAGTTCCTATGGTATCTCATCACATTATAACAAAACAACATTGAATGAAATGTCATTTGAGGACCTGCTATATACAAAGAACTTTTACAACTCAATAATAAAAAGACAAAAAAGGAACAATTTTTAAATGGGCAAAGGATCTGAATAGACAATTTTCCAAAGAAGATACACAAGTGGCCAATAAGTACATTAAAAATTTTCAACATCACCTGCCATCAGGGAAATACACGTCGAAATCACACTTCACACCCATGAGGATGGTTATAATAAAGAAGAAAGATGACAAGTACTGGTGAGGATGTGGAGAGATGGAACCCTCATCCATTGCTGCTGGGAATATAAAACGGTGCTGCCACTTTGGAAAACAGTTTAGCAATTCTTAGATTTTACATAGTTAACATGTGATCCAGCAATTCTAGGTGCCAGAGAAATGCAAAATCTTGTATTCATAGCCACATTATTCTTAACAGCCATAAAGTAGAAAAACCCAAATGTTCACCAACCGATGACTGGATAAATAAAATGTGGTGTGACCGTACAATGAAATATTATTCACCGATGAAAAGAAATGGAGCATTGGTAGATGCCACAACATGGTGAAACTAGAAAACATGCGAAGTGAAAGCAGCCAGCCACAGGAGACGACGCATTGCATGATTGCCATTTGTAAGAAGCACCCGGAAGAAGCAAATCCACAGAAGCAGAAAATAAATTAGTAGTTGCCTAAGGTTGGGGAGGTTGGGGGGAACTAGGGACTGACTACCATTCGGCACAGCACTTCTTTTGGGGGTGACGAAGTGTTCTAAAACGGACTGTGACCAGGGTTGCACAAGCCAGTGAAAATACTAAAAACCACTGATTCAACACTTCAAATGGGTTAATCGTATGGTCTGTGAATTAGAGCTCAATAAAGAAAGCTGTTGAGAAAAACAGAGCATGAAAAACTAACCCTGCCTTTGTTTAAAGTTTCAGTATTTTGTTCACCTGGATTTCTGCATTCTATTATTTCAAAATTGCATTGAATTCGGATTTGTCTGGATTACTGCGTTTTCTGTCACCTACTTAGATTCTTGAGGAAAGGGCTTCCCTGGCAGCCCTGGAGCCGCCTGAGTGGCTGTGGCAGCAAAGACATCATATTTCACAGAGCCTTCCCCGGCCCAGAGCCCCCCGCTGTGGTTCCTCCCCCTGCAGCTTCCTGCTCCTCCATCCCCTGTGTGTGTGTGTGTGTGTGTGTGTGTATGTGTGTGCGTGCACGCGCATGCACGATTATGAAGAATAAAAAATATTATGTAAAACTGAAAGTGAGAAGAACAGAAAGCAGAGACTACAAATTACAGACCAGGGAGCATGAACTGGATCTCTAGCAGAATTCCAGAACGGTATTACTCCACAAGACGGCTTTAAGAACACGCAGAAAGCAACGTGGTTACCAAGAGCAGCCAGGAGTTTCACTCCAGCACAGGAATGCCAGGAGCCGCAGTGCCTTTTCGGGTACGGCTTTGAGACCACGACAGTAGGTCAGGGGCTTCTAAAACACAGTGAGCACCCAGCCACGCGCCCAACAGTATCTTCATGTCACTGCGAACAGGGTGAAGAAATACAGGCAACGTGGTTGCATCTGAGGACAAGTTGTAGCTGTTTAGTGAAGGCCACGCTGTAGTTTCCTGTAAGTTCAATATCACAGCAGAGCAGCTGCCAAATGCTCCAAATGGAGCTTGGGCCACGTCCAAGTGCAAACACCTGGAGAGAGGCCTGCTCTGCCCTCCTGGGGGCCCTGCACTTAGTTCTGGGGGTCCCACTTTTGAGGGGACACTGACCAATGGAAGTGCTCACGGAGGAGGACAGCGTGGCTGGCGCGGAGACCCAAGACCTTACAAAACCGTGTTTTATGAGACAGTTGAGGCCAGGAATTTAGTGTGTGCAGTGAAGACACAGGGAAAGATAGTGGTTACTTAAAAAAAAAATCCTCACCCGAGGACTTGCTCATTGATTTTAGAGAGAAGGGAAGGGAGAGAGAGGGAAACATCAAAGTGAGAGAGAAACATCAGTCGTCTGCCTTCCCGTACACGCCACGACTGGGAACCGAACCCGTAACCTGGGGATGTGCCCTGACTGGGAACCGAGCCCACACAGCCCACAACCTTTTGGTGTGCAGGACTGAGCGACATGGTGATTACTTTTAATTATTTGAAGGATTAAAAAAACGAAGCCAACTGAATCCAGTTAATGTGACCGAGGACAGAATCAAAGCCAGACAATTGTCAGCTCCACCCAAGTAAGTGCCCTTCCCACAGCCTGAGCTGTCCCACCGCCAGGGCCTGCTTGCGAGGTAGAGCTCCCCTTTGCTGAGAGCATTCAGGTTAGACAATGCCGCTGGGCAGTTATAGACGGGATTTAACTAGATGAGGGCGGAACCCATGTCTTACGGTCCCTTCCAAATCAGGGAGCCTATGATGTGTTTCTCCTCTTCCTTCAGCCTTTCATGCACTGCCGGCTGCGGTGAGTATTGGAAGATGTTGAGCTGTAACCCACTGTTCTCACCTTTTCCACCCCTTTCCCTGCTCTCCAGCCCCCTCCTTACCTTGTCACCATCGTCCCTGGTTTCTCTTGAGGCTGACACCGTTCAATGCTTCATGCTAGTCCCACAATCCCACTGAAACTGGGTTATGTGAGAAAAAAGAATAGCAGGACCAAAGGAAAGAGAAGTATAGGAAGGAAGACTGGCCGAGATGGCTCACTGTGTCCGTTACACTCTGATGTTGGACCCTACTGCTTGCTTGCTCTGGGACACATGCAGATGCTCACAGATCGGACTGATCTGGGTTCCTGTGAATTAGCTCACAAATGTCCACACACGCTGTTCTCTTGCTGCAGAACACAGGGCTCGTGGCACGCTCAGTGTCTGTTTCCCCTGCTCTCCTGCTGAGTTCCGGATGCCAGACCACGGGGACCTGGTCCCTGCGGCATCCCCCGGGCGCTCTCGATCGTAGTAATGACATGAATTCAGGGTCTCTCTCAGCCTTCTCCCATACATCCCCAACTGACTAAGATTATGCAGATGGGAATTCTGTTTAGAAATAAGCTTTAGACAATGCACAGACCTTGAGAACCAGGGGGCATGTCAGACCACACCCAGCGGAACCCCTCCATTCCACAGGTGAATAAACCGCGTCATGAAATATTCAGCGAGGAAGGAGCAGAGCGGGATCAGCTCCGGCCCCTCTGGGTCCTGGGAGAAGCAAGGTCCTAACAGCGGAGTGTCCTGGGGTGATAGCCACAGGCTTTAGCACCATGCGAAGCAGGTCCAGTGCCAAGTCCTCCTCTAACGAATCCCATGACTTGGGCAAATTAACTGTCTCATGAAGAAATGGGAAAGATAGTACCTTCAGCCACATCGCTGCCCAGTGGTCTGCCCAGTCAGTGGCAGCTTTGATAACTATTACGAATGAAGTCTAGTCCCACCACAACAGGCGGGCCCTGGCTTTGTGCCTATAGGAAAAGACACACCCATGCCATGGGAGGGGAGGCGGGCCTGGCACCCAGGGCCTGCGCCTGCTCAGCGCCCTCCATCACCAGTGTGGGCTCACAGCAGCCGCAGGCGAAGCAGAGAGCAGCTGCCTCTTGCACAGGTGCCCTCTTCCAGCTGCGAGCACGTGGCCGTGGCTGGGAAAGGCCATTTATTCCAATCAAGTTCAACATCTCTCCTGAGTCTTCTCTTTGGATATCTTACCTTTCTTGTCCAGTTCCTCCTTTAGGGCCCTCTGTATACAGAATAACAGAAGCTGCTGAGACTGCCAGTGTCCAGTACATTCCAGCTGTTCTGGGAGGCGGAGGGCAGAGGGCAGAGGGCAGAGGGCAGGGAGCGTGTCCAGTTCCGAGACTGGTCACCGCAGGAGCTTCATTGAAGAAAGCCAGAACAGATAAAAAGGGCATGAGGACGATGTCCCCTGTCCCTCTGCCGCTTCCTGGCCTCCTCATCTGCTCACCGAACCCAGCTCCCCTCCTGGGTGACTGTCACCTGCTCCCCTGTTACAGGGAGAGCTGACACCCTGGAGCCTCCTGGCCTCAGGCCCTCCGAGGCAGCGCCTTCTCCCCGCGCCCAGCACATTAACATCGATGCTTTGTCATCCAGAATCTCTCAGCCGGCTGGAGCTCCTCATTCGGTTGCATGAGTGAGATACATTCTGGAATTAATTTGGCTCCTGACGTTTTGAAGCATTTATCTTTAATTTTTATAATAGCTCTCATCATGGTGCGAGGGGAACAGACAAGACAGAAGAGGTGCTTCCCAGGATAAATGAGTCTACAGGAAATGAATGCAATAATGTTGTCATATTGGATCTATTTATGAGACTGTCAGAGAAATCCAGGAGCCGAGAGGGAAAATGATGGGAGGTACATGTGGTCTGTTCATCAAAGTAGACACTTGTGTTCTTTTAGAGCAGTTCTTGGAAATGATTCAAGAATGGATGGAAGGGGGAAAAGGAGAATGCTGCTTAACACAGGTGGAACTCTGTGTAAATTTTGTGGGTTAAAGACTTACAAAACTGAACTGCAAGAATTGTGAGCCCTGGCCAGTTTTGCTCAATGGATAGAGCATCGGCCTGATGACGGAAGGGTTCCAGGTTCGATTCCAGTCAAAGCCACAAGTCCAGGTTGCAGGCTCAATCCCCAGTGGGGCATGCAGGAGGCAGCCAATCGATGATTCTCTCTCATCATTGATGTTTCTATCTCTTCCTCTCTGAAATCAACACTATATATATATAAAAGAATTGTGAATTACAATTCTGTGTGTGTTACTTTAGTTAACCAGCACTTACTGAGTTTCCAAAAGCCCATAGCAGTTCTAAAAATAGCAATACTTCCATCACAGAGTGAACAGGAATAGCAACCCAGATACCATCCCTGCTGGGAGAGAGAATTCAGGGCCCACAGACTTGGTCCAAGTCCCCCGATTTCCCTTAAAGAAAGTTCCTGCTCCTTGAATAACTGCCAGACAAAAGAACAGGATTTGGGCAAATAAAAACAAACAAAAAAAATAGGGTCACACCCACGGTCACAAATGGGAGAGACTGCCTTGCACTTAAAATCATTTCTCTTAGGGATGAATGGTGTGATGTGATCTGACATCACTCTGGCCATCGACATTCCAGTCCTCCTCAAGGCTCCCCATTCAGACTCCACTCATGCAAGGTATTTCCTCTTGTCTGTATTGAGCCTCTACAGCGGCACCTTGAAAGTAGTGTGTCTGAGCCCTGGCCAGGTGGCTCAGTTGGTTGAAGCATTGTCTGGGTTCGATTCTAGTCAGAGCACATCCCTAGGTTGCAGGTTCTATCACTGGTCAGGGCACATAGGAGAGGCAACCAATCAATGTTTCTCTCACATCGATGTCTCTCTGTCTGTCTCTCTCTCTACCCCACCCCCCTTCTTCACTCTCTAAAATCAATTAAAAAAATAAAACATATCCTTGGGTGAGGGTAGAAAAGTGGTGTGTCCAGCAATCTTCACTGCCCCATCCCTATTAAACAGAGAAAACTGACAACAATTTATAGCAGCAGCAATGGGAACACGGCAGTGCCTCTTGTTCTTGTGAAGCCTGTGCGCCAACAGTCAATCATCCAGCTACTCAACACTTTTATGAGCTCCGGCTCTAAATAAAGCGGGTGCAAAGCCATGCACACTCTCTGACGGCAGGCGCACAGAAGCACTGTTCCTGTGGTAAAAACCGTAAGAGATTCCCCCCGGGTTTATCAGAGAGGTGGGATTATGGATGACTGCCCATTTTAAAAAACATTTTTGTAACAATACCATACTGCTTTGATATTTTTTCAAATTTAGGAATAAGTCAATAAGATGGATGTGCCAGAGTGGTTCCCTTTCCTGCTGACATATGGGACAGGATGAGGGATTGGAGATGGCAAAGTCCAGCAAGTGTGTGCACCTGTGAAGGTAAGGAGGGGCGGGGCTTCTGGCCAAAGGCTGACTCCCTATATGTTTGCAGGAGGCAGACCAGCCAGACAACTCCTCAAAGTAGTGTTGAGCAAGGTGCAGGGCTGACATCTGACCTTGAATCACTAAAACCCCACCAGTGCATGAATCTGTGCACTGGGCCTCTAGTAGTAAGAGGCCACAGATAATTTAAATTTGAATTATTTTCCCTGATATTGGGATGAAAACCACATGTCTGGCTTCAGAGTAGGTTTTGCTCACTGGCCAAGCCTGCCATAAAATTAAGGTGTTCAGCTCAGTGCTTAGAGCATCAGCCTGTGGACCAAAGGGTCTGGGGTTCGAGTCTGGTTGTGGACTCGATCCCCAGTGTGGGGCATGCAGGAGGCAGCTGGTCAATGATTATCTGTCATCATTGATGTTTCTATCTCTCTCTCCCTCTCCCTTCCTCTCTGAAATCAATAAAAATGCATTAAAAAACAAAATAGAAATTGTTACATTGAATAGAGATTATAATTTATATTTTTGAAAAATTAGAGAGAGACCAAGATGGCGGCATAGGTAAACACCTGAGATTGCTGCCGCAAACAACCACTTCAAAAATACAACTAAAAGATGGAACGGACATCACCCAGAACCACAGGAAGGCTGGCCGAGGACAGACTCTTCAACTAGAAGGAAAGACAACAGCATACCGAGGCTCAGAAGAGGCGCAGTGTGGAAAATTTAAAGGNTCTTAAAAGCAGCAAGAGAAAGAGACTCAATTACCTACAAGGGAATACCCATACGACTGTCAGCTGATTTCTCAACAGAAACTTTGCAGGCCAGAAGGGAATGGCAAGAAATATTCAAAGTGCTGAATACCAAGAACCTACAACCAAGATTACTTTATCCAGCAAAGCTATCATTCAGAATTGAAGGTCAGATAAAAAGCTTCACAGATAAGGAAAAGCTAAAGGAGTTCATCACCACTAAACCAGTATTATACGAAATGCTGAACGGTATCCTTTAAGAAGAGGAAGAAGAAAAAGGTAAAGATACAAATTGTGAACCACAAACATGCATCTATCAACAAGTGAATCTAAGAATCAAGTGAATAAATAATCTGATGTACAGAATGAACTTGTGATTATAATGAATCAGGGACATAGAAAGGGAATGGACTGACTATTCTTGGGGGGGAAAGAGGAAGGAGGGTTTCAGGAAGAGACTGGACAAAAATTGTGCACCTATGGATGAGGACAGTGGGTGGGGAGTGAGGGCGGAGGGTGGGGCGGGAACTGGGAGGAGGGGAGTTATGGGAGGGGGAAAAAAGAGGAACAAATGTAATCTGAACAATAAAGATTTAATTTTTTTAAAAAAGGGAAAAAAAGAAAAATTAAGGTGTTTAGCATCTTGTCTGCCCTTCTGGCTCTTATAAGACCTCTGAGGTCGTCCAGAAAGTGGGCACTCGGGTGCTCCCGGCTGTGCTGAGCCCCACCAACTCATCGGCAAAGGTGTTGTCCACCGTCCGACTGCAAGGTGGTCACACAAGACCAGTCCTGGGAATCTGTGCCGAGTGTGTAATTGTCCTCCCACCCAGCTCGTGGGTGGAGGGAAAGCTCACTCCCTGATGGAGGAGCGGTCCCTCTCGTCCTGCTCTTGTCCAGCTTCCCCTTCTGGAGGGTGAGAGTCCAGCCCAGGGCCTTCTGGCCACCATCCTCTAACTTCCCCCACGACACGGGAGTGGATGTCCCCTCCGGCTCCTGCTCTCAACCTCTGCCCATGAGAGGGCTCTTCCTCCCACACGTTACTGCTGCAAATGTTGACAGTAACGGTGACGTTTTCTCTGCACTAATTTGGCTTCTGTCCCATGCACTTCTGGTTCCCAACCTCCAGAAGACTTGGGAGAGACTTATGCATCTGCACCCTCTTTTCCCCCTTAAAGTCATCACTCAAAAATTCAACCAAAGCTTTGTCCCCGTGGGCCTCCACGCAGACCCCACCCATGCTGGGAAGCCCAAAGGGCCAGGGCCACACCAGGGTCACTGCGGGGCAGGTACAGTCTGCAGCAGTGGAGGGTGTGGCTCGGTGAGTGCGTGGCCCAAGGCGCTGGACCAGAGACACAGGAGAGGCAACAAGGCGGATGGGAGCACTGCACATGCGGATGAGGATGACCCAGGCCAAGGCTACCCTTACATTTTCAACTCTCATTCTTTCCCTACAAAACACCTCCACCCAGCAGGCACTCAGCAAATACATGCTGAGCAAACAGATAAATACAAATTACTTCACCTCTGGTAACTCAGCATCAACCCCAGCCCACCCTTCGGCAACGCAGCAGGCCTTGAACTTACTTGCTCATCCTGAGGGTTTGTCACACCTCCTTACTTGTATGAGACGCTTTCCCATCTATGTGGTCGTGCCCCCTGCTCACGTCCCCGTGTGAATTCCACTTTCCCCACGACCTCCTCCTTATCATGTTACTATCTATCATGTCCACACATTGGGCATTTAGTGTATTTTTAATTATCTTTGAAATGACTTCTTGCCCAAGCACATTCGAAGCCAGGTGAGGATGCAGGTCCCTGTGCTTCTTTGTGCTCCGGACCCCACAAACATAATGAGTGCTTTCCGGAGGAGAGGCCTGTGAGGGTTCCCGGGGGCGCTGCTTCCTGTGACACTGGTGGAAGCTCAGGCTCTCAGTTAGATCCCGATGTGGATCCCAGCTGGGACACCAGTGACCCAGCCTTGAGGACATCATAAGCCTCCCAGGCCTTGGCTTCCCATCGGTAAAACTGGGAAACTAGCAGGACTGACTCGCTGTGGTGCTGTGAGCGAAGAGAGATCCAGAATGTGCGACGCTTAGCAAAGTGTTCGGCACATGGTAAAGGTTTCGGTAAAAAGTGTTGGTGACAATGATGAAAGTGATTCTTCAGATTAGATTAGCTCAGGATCAATGCCAAGGTCAAATAAACATCTTTTATTGAAAGTCTGTGGCTCCCGTGAGGGAGGCTCACTCACCGAAGAGTCCTTTCTTGCTCTATGCAACAGGGGGGGAAGACAGGCAGCGTCCCGCCCCACCTAGGCTGTGGCCACTGAACATGGAGCTTTAAGTTAAGTTTGAATATGGCGCATCCCTGGTGCTTCTTCCCCCACATCTGCCGTCTCATGACCCGAGTTCTCAGCAGAGAGTGAGAGCCCGTTACCGGGTGATCTGGGAATAGAAGCGGAGGGCCACTGTCTGTTGCTTTGCAATAATTTAAACAAATGGTAGACAGCTGCGCCAGGAAGCTATTACCAGAGTAAGGCTTGAAGGTCGTGCTGCCTGCAGGGCCAGGGATCTGAAGGATGTCAGGACTGAATTTAACTTGCCCTCCCTGCATTAGATGTGAGCGAGGCTGCCCTCCGGCTTTTATTCCCAAGATAGTAAGTCTGTGGTTAGAAACCTCTGGACGGTAATGATACCCATGTTTGAGAGATGGCTCCTTACTGGGCTGTGGTTTCAGTTAAAAGTTCAACAGAGCCAGTGGTTCATGATGAGTGGAAGGGCGCCGTAATAATAATGTTACTTTGCATTACCATTTTCTATCTTGGAGACTCAACAGCAAAATGGTCTGCCTTGGAAAACTAGACTCAACTTCTCTGGGGCAGGGGAGAACTGGACAGACAAAACACAGAATTATTGACGAGTAATTTAATAACAGATAAAACAATGACACAGGTAACACAGGGGCAATGCAGACAGCAAACATAATTTATAACATTTTTCAAAGCAGTAAACAGCATTGTACAGACCAGGAAAACAGTAAAACATAGAGACCATCCATCTATTGCACCCCCTGCCACACCTCTCCCTTCTCTCCATGGCTAGCATGTCTGAGCACAGACTCAGTAAAGCTATTGACATGGGTGACCACATGGCTGTGAACTGATACTCTGTCCAGATGGGATTCTCCCCGGGGAAGCAAAATCAGAGAGCAAAATAGTTAGCGAACGGGAAGTAATTCTCAGAAATGACGACGAGTTCTGTACAGCTAAGCTCTGAAGGACCTCAAGCTCTGGCTAAAAAAGCCTGTGTGATTTCTTTGAGGGTTTCACAATGTAATTCATTAACTCATGTTCCAGGAAGATAGAGATGGGAGGCCAGGAAACTTCCTCAGAAGATTTCCATCATTTTCTTCTGAGAAGTTTAATTGGTTCCCATGTGGCCTTCTCCCACCGATGTATGTAAGACAGAACTTGGAGATGCCTTCTCTGTAAGCTGTTTTACCTTTTCTAGTGTAAAATAGTAAAACGCCTGCCTTTCCTGGGGGGTGACAAAAATCTCAGCGTCAGGGACACATGCTTAGTACTGGCTTCTGCAGCCCTAAGCAGCTAGTCCAGCACACTGACCCACAAGGCAGTAACTTGGGAGAATTTCCGTTCTGTGGAGAAACGCTGGCTCAGAGTCCCTCGCTAGGGCAGGCCACACAGTCTCTGCGACGCCTTAGCAGGCCAGAGCCAGGTCGGCAGTGCCTGGCAATCAGGGAAATCCGTGCTCATAGTATTGAAATTTCATCCAAACCCACACCTTTCACTCTAAGGCCTGGTGAGCTGTACTGCTCTGTCCATGGTTTCGCCTCTGCTGTATAAAGAGACCAACGATGTAGAAAGGGCTTTCTAATATCAACATAACTGCTTGTTCACAGAGGGTGACGTTATAATAACCAGAAGATTCATTTTCGCTTGCTGTCATGTGATTTTTAAATGTGTGGTGGTGCCCAAACAGCTCTACCTGCTCAAATTAGTCTCCTGAAGCACCACCCAAAGGCAATGAGAGGAGGAGGGGTTTTCAGCGGGCGCAGCATGAGAACTGCACAAGATCATCTGCCTGTAGGGCAAACTGAGGAGAGAATGCTTGACACGTTGCCCCACAAACAGCCACGTAAGCGAGAGCATCATTCCGCCCCACGCAAAATACCCTGCAGGCGCAGTTGCTGGCACTAAAGTCTGTTAGGAGGTAGGGGTGCTAGTCCCAGATCTGCCACCAACTATGTTTATGAACTTGGATGATGGACTGCTCTTCTCTGGTCTCATTTTCCTCATCTGGAGAAGTTAAAACAGGTGATTCTAAATAGGCTTCTAAACGGACAGGAATATATAAAAGTGAGGGCATGGAAGGCAACCAGGATCCTAATTTTTAATGTTTCTTATCCAGAACTTATCATAAAACCTTATAAGTTATGGCTGAGTCATTGGGAGGTGCGCTAACAGACTGTTTCCTGGGTAACTGGGCTGGACATCGACGCCGACCGTCAGTCTCCGGCTGCAACAGCCCTGGGAGGAACGAGAACTACCTGTCAGGAAGGACAGTAGATGGACAGGTAGAAAGGACGCTTCAAAACCCTGCTTCCGTCTCTACAACAAGGTGAGCAGGCAGGCAGGTGGGTAAACATGGCTGAGCACTTATGCTTCTGAGGCTAAAGCTCTCGTCCGCTGACGCCAGTTGTTCCCGATGCCTGGAGACCTTGTTCGCTCGGTGTTTGTATGTAGAACAAGACAAGCAAGTGCCGAATACAGCTGTTGTGATGATGCCGCAAACGACACCTAGAAGCAGCAGGAGCCTGAGGCTGGGAGTGGGGTGTGAGGGGGACAGAGTCAGGACAGACAAAGGGTAGGAACCTAAAAGAACAGCTCAGAAAGGGCAGCCAGGCAGCCCCGCTGGTGCTGGTCCCTGCGTGTCAGAAAGCTCTTTGTCCGCCTCAGCAGGCCCAGCATTAGCTCGGTTCCTAGTGATGACACTTGTGAAGCATGCGGCTCAGCGTGAATCAACTCCACAGAATGAATGTAAATGGAAACCATGGTGCCATGGGGCCGGAGTCGAGATGTGGGGAACAGCCTAGAAAATTCACTCCCTGAACCTATCATTCCGTGAAGCGAGGGATAAGAACTGTTCTCTGGAAGAGAGAAATTTCTTTAAAGGCACTGATGATATAAAATAAAATAATACAGCCCATGGGAAACATAATTCTGTGGCTGAACTTTCAAAAGCCCCAGAAAGGAGAATCTGACGATAGCAAATGCCTGTTCCTGGGCTCGGTCCCTGTGCATAACCAAGGCCTGGGGGCGGACGGACCAGGAGAAGTCATGGAGGACGGCCTTCTGTTCCCAGGGGGCCCACACTGAACTAGTCCCCAGTGGGTGGGACTGCCCGTGCTGACGTTCACAGCCTTTCCTGGTCACCCATTTAACAATAAATGGCTCAGTGGTTGAGGGTCAACCTATGAGCCAGGAGGTCACAGTTCGATTCCTGGTCAGGGCACATGTGGGATCGGTCCCCAGAGAGGGGTGTGCAGGAGGCAGCCGATCAATGATTCTCTCTCATCATTGATGTTTCTAACTCTTTCTCCCTCTCCCTTCCTCTCTGAAATCAATAAAAATATACTTAAAAAAACAATAAAGAGGCCCATCTTTGATAATACAAATACGACAATGCTAATTTAAGGCAGGTGGTCACTGAGATACATCTTGTGGAAACTAGCTTTTATCTGGATGTCAACCCTAGAATCTCAAATATCTCTGAGATCTGTCAGCATCTCAACCTCCAATCCTTTGAAATTTCTCGTTCTATCCCTCCCTTAAAATCTTCTAATCTCATCATGCTTGCAGTTTATCAGTCATCTCTGGCTTCACTTCCCTTCGCAATAGTCTCCCCAGCAATGGCCACGCCTCCTGTGGTTTTGCCAAACCTTCCTAATTCATCTCCTACTCAAGAGAGACAGCACCAGCTGCCCTGTTCATGGTGGGCCATGTGAAGATGCGGCGGGGCCACAACAGCATGCTCTCAATGGCAAAGCTCTCCGCACGGCGTGCAAGCTCTCCCCTGCCCACCGTCAATGATTTTGACTCTTTACAACGTTTCCCTTCCCCTTGAAATCCCTACTCACTTCCTACTTGACTCTCAGACAATGACTTCCCCTTTTCTTCGTGGAGGAAATAGAAATTATTGATTAAAGTGCCCTTTTGAAGGTATCTCTTGAAGTGACTTCAAATGTTTCTTCACATTTACACTTCAGAAAGTAGCGCTCACCATTGCTATTTCCTACATTCTCCAAGAAAGGGTTTTCATTTGCTCCCCATAGAGGGCTTTAATGAGAAATAAATCAATGAACGTTAGGTACCTAGCACAATGCTTGGCAGGCCATTAATATCGGTTCCCATCCTGGGGTGTGAGGCCTCACGGCTCCGCTGATCCCGGTGCTGGGAGGCATATTACCCTTTGACTATATAGGATACAGGCCTGGTACACAGGTGGGGGCCGGCTGGTTTGCCCTGAAGGGTGTCCTGGATCAGGTTGGGGGTCCTGCTTGGGTGCCTGGCCAGCCTGGATGAGAGGATGATGGCTGTGTGCAGCTGGTCACACCCCATTCAGGGTGGGGGTCCCTACTGGGGTGCCTGGCCAGTCTGGGTGAGGGGCTGAGGGCTGTTTTCAGGCTGATGGGTGACTGAAGCTCCCAACCTCTTCTTTTTTTCTTTTCTTTTTTTATTCTGGTATTTATTTACCTTTTATGGCTGTCACTGGAGCTGAGAGCCAGCTTTAGCTCTGAGGCTCGGCTCCAGCTCTGAGATCTCAGCTGCTGAAAGCAGGTATCTGGGTTTGTTTGGGTTCTATAATTGAAACTCTGTTGCAACTCCAGCTCTGCTGGCTGGCTGAAAGCATGGGGATTGTTTAGCTTCTATAATTGCAACATTGTTTCTTAGAGTGCAGCTCAGAGGCTGGCAGCGGCAGGCGGGGAACCTTGGCTTCCTCCATCACTGGAGCAAGCAAGTCTCCTGTTCGCTTCAGCTGCCTGGCTGCTGGCCGCCATCTTGGTTGGCAGTTAATTTGCATATCGTCCTGATTAGCCAATGGGAAGCGTGTCAGAGGTATGGTTAATTACCATGTTTGTCTATTTTTAGATAGGATATATATAGCTATATGTTTAATATTATATATACAGCTACTTCTTGAGTTCTTTTTTTTGCAGTTCAACTTTTTATTTTATTGAAATCAGAATATGCACAGCACAGCCAGTGCATACAATAAACAATTACTGAAGCTACAGTGACTAAAGATTCAATCTTCACATTCAGCAAGTTTAAATCCATTCTTACATGATTTATTTTTTATTGAGTTGACAGTATTACAGATGTCTCCCATTTTCTCCCTTTTTCCCCCTCCACCCAACCTCTGCCCACCCCAGGTCTTTCTCATACTATTGTCTATATCAGTGGTTCTCAACCTTCTGGCCCTTTAAGTACAGTTCCTCATGTTGTGACCCAACCATAAAATTATTTTCATTGCTACTTCATAAATGTAATGTTGCTACTGTTATGAATCATAATGTAAATATCTGATATGCAGGATGGTCTTAGGCAACCCCTGTGAAAGGGTCCTTCAACTGCCAAAGGAGTCGCGACCCACAGGTTGAGAACTGCTGGTCTATATCCATGGGTGATGCATACATGATATATGTTCTTTGGTTAATCTCTTCCCATCCCCTTGCCTGTCCCCCACTGAGGTCTGTTATTCTGTTCCATGCATCCATACCTCTGGACCTATCTTGTTTGTCAGTTTATTTTGTTCATTAGATTCTGCAAATAAGTGAGATCTTGTGATGTTTGTCATTCTCTAACTGGTTTATTTCAGTTAGCATAATAGTCTCCAGGTCCCTCCATGCTGTCTAAAGGGTAAGAGATCCTTCATTTTTACTGCTGCATAGTGTCCCATGGTGTAAATGTACCACAGCTTTTTTTAACCACTCACCTACTGATGAGCACTTAGGCTATTTCTAGATATTAGCTATTGTAAATAACTCTGCTTTTTTCTGATGGGAGTCCTAAGATATATGCCCAGAAGTAGGATCGCTGGGTCAAACTGCAGCTTCAATTTTCAATTTTGTGAGGAAACTCCATACTGTTTTCCATATGGCTGCAACAATCTGCATTCCCACCAGCAGTGCACTAGGGTTCCCTGTTCTCCACATCCTCACCAGCACTTGTAATTTGTTGATTTATTGATGGTAGCCATCTAGCAGTTGTGAGGTGATATCTCATTGTAGTTTAGTTTGCATCTCTCTGATTATTAGTAACATTGCGCATGTTTTCATGTGTCTATTGGCCAGCTGTATGTCCTCTTTGGAGAAGTGTCTATTCAGCCCCCCCCCCCCCATTTTTTAATTGCATTATGTGTCTTCCTGGTATTGAGTTGTTTGAGTTCTTTATATAGTTTGGAAATTAACCCCTTATCAGATGAATATCTTCTCCCATACAGTAGGTTCCCTTTTCATTTTGTTGATGGTTTCTTTTGCTGTGCAGAGCTTTTTAGTTTGATGTAGTCCCATTTGTTTATTTTTGCCTTTGTTTCCTTTGC
The DNA here is from genome assembly GCA_035771395.1 of Myotis vivesi. Taxonomy (NCBI): domain Eukaryota; kingdom Metazoa; phylum Chordata; class Mammalia; order Chiroptera; family Vespertilionidae; genus Myotis; species Myotis vivesi. The sequence continues at coordinate 2,640,136 of JAWPEG010000010.1, read as the reverse complement.
CCTAGGTGATGTATCAGTGAAGCTACTGCTATGTGAGATTTCTGAGATTGTACTACCTAAGTTTTCTTCTAGGATTTTTATGGTCTCACAACTTACATTTAAGTCTTTTATCCATTTTGAGTTCACTCTTGTGTATGGTGTAAGTTGGTGATCTAGTTTCATTATTTTGCATGTACCTGTCAATTTTCCCAATAACATTTATTGAAGAGACTGTTTTCACTCCATTGTATGCTCTTACCTCCTTTGTCAAATATTAATTGATCATATTGGTGTAGGTTGATTTCTAGGGTCTCTGTTCTGTCCTATTGATTTATATGTCTGTTCTTGCGCCAGTACCCGGCTGTTTTGATTACAATGGCTTTGTAGTGTAATTTGATATCTGGTATGTGATCCCTCCAACTTTGTTCTTCTTTCTCAAGATTGCTGTAGCTATTCAAGGTCCTTTTTGGTTCCATATAAATTTTTGGATTATTTGTTCTAGATCTGTGAAATATGCCAGTAGTATTTTAATGGGGACTGCTAATATATAGATTACTTTGGGTAGTATGGACATTTTAATGATGTTAATTCTTCCAATCCATGAACATGGTATATGCTTCCACTTGTTTGTGTCTTCCTCTATCTCCTTTTTCAATGTCCTATAGTTTTTTAAGTACAGGTCTTTTACCTCCTTGGTTACGTTTACTCCCAGGTATCTTTTTGTTGTTGTTGCAATGGTAAATGGGATTTTTTTTTAGTTTCTCTTTCTGAGAATCATTTTAGGTGTATAAAAATGCCATCAATTTCTGGATGTTAATTTTGTATCCTTCAACTTTGCCAAATTTATTTATTAAACAGTTTTTTTCATGGAGTCTTTAGGGTTTTCTATGTACAATATCATGTCGTCTGCAAATAATGCCAGTTTTACTTCCCCCTTTCCAATTTGTTTCCCTTTTACGTTGTCTTCTTGTCTGATTGCTGTGGCTAGGACTTCTCTTACTATGTTGAATTAAAATGGTGAAAGCAGACATCCCTCTCTTGTTCCTGATCTTAAAGGAAATGCTTTGTGGTTTTGCCCATTGAGTATGATGTTGGCTGTAGATTTGTCATATATGGTCTTTATTATATTTATGTATGATCCCTCTATTCCCACTTTGCTGACAGATTTATCAAAAATGGTGCTGGATTTTATGGAATGCTTTTTCTACATCTAATGATGTGATCATGTGATATTTATCCTTCATTTTGTTTATTGATTTGCGAATATTGAACCAGCCTTGCATCCCTGGAATAAATCCTACTTGGTCACCTTGTATGATCTTTTTGATACATATTGCTAATATTTTGTTGAATATTTTAGTATCTATGTTCATCAGGGATATACGCCTGTAATTTTCTTTCTTTGTAATGTCTTTATCTGGTTTGGAATTAGGATAATTCTGGCCTCATAATAAGAGCTTGGAAGTCTTCACTCTTCTTGAATTTTTTGTAATAGTTTGAGGAGGAGAGGTGTTCATTCTTCTTTGAATGTTGGGTAAAATTCACCTGCGAAGCCATCCCATCAAGAGCTTTTGTTTACTGGGAAGTTTTTTGTTGTTGTTTGTTTGTTTTTATTACTGCTTCAATTTCATTAGCTGTTATTGGCCTATTCAGGTTTTCTGATTCTTCCTGCTTGAGTTTTGGAAGATTGTATGTTCTAGGAATTTGTGCATTTTGCCCAGGTTGTCCAATTTGCTGTCATATACAGTGTGTCCCCAATAATTGTATACACATCTTAATAGCTAATAGCTGTTAAATGGAAATGAAATGTATTTTAATAAACACTGCCTTTATAATTATATTCAAAGTGTGTATACGTTTTGGGGGGAACCCTATAATTGTTCAGAGTATTTTCTGACAATCGTTTGCATTTCTGTGGTTTCAGTTGTTCATCTCTTTCATTTTTGATTTTATTTATTTGGGTCCTCTTTCTTTATTCCTTGGTAAGTCTGGCTAAATGTTCATCAATCTGTTTATCTTTTCAAAGAAGTAGATTTTGGTTTCCTTGATCTTTTATATTGTTGTTTTTTTAGTCTCTATGTCATTTATTTCATGTCGGATCTTTATCATTTCCTTCCTTCTATTTAATCTGGGCTTTTCTTATTGTTCTCTTCCTAATTCTTTTAGTTGTAAGGTTAGATTGTTTATTTGAGCTTTTTCTTGTTTCCTGAGTAGGCCGGTAATGCTATGAACATCTCTTTCAGGGCTGCTTTCACTGTGTCCCATAGATTTGGGGTTATGTGTTAATTTTTGTTTGTTTCTAGGAATTTTTAAATATCTTGATCTCATTGACAATCCATTCATTGTTTAATAATAAGTTATTTAGTCTCAATATGGTTGAATGTTTGGAAGTTATTTTATTATAGTTGATTTCTAGTTTCATGCCATTGTGGTCTGAGAAGATGATTGATATGGTTTCAATGTTCTTGAATTTACTAAGACATATGGTCTGTCTTTGAGAATGTTCTATGTGCACTTGAGAAGAATGTATATTCTGCCACTTGGGGATAAAATGTCCTGTAAATATCAAGTAAATCCATATGATCTAGTGTATTTTTTATGGTTGCCGTTTCCTTGTTGATTTTTTGTCTGGAAGATCTATCTAGTGATGTCAGTGGGGTGTTAAAGTCCCCTATTATGACTGTATTGCTACTGATTTCTCCCTTAAAGTCTTCCAAGAGTTTTTAACAATATATTTAGATGCTCCTATGTTGGGTTGTATATGTTTACAAGGTTTATGTTTTCATTTATTTATTTTTGTAAGTAATCTTCACCTGAGGATATTTTTTCCACTGATTTTTTACAGAGTATAGAAGGGAGGGGAGCAGAGAGAGAGAGAGAGAGAGAGAGAGAGAGAGAGAGAAAACATCAGTGTGAGAGACACATCAGTTGATTGCTTCCTACCAGGGCCAGAGATCAAACCTGCAACCCAGGTACATATCCTTAACTAGAAATCAAACCTGTGACCCTTCAGTGTATGGGCCGATGCTCTAACCACTAAGAAACACCATCTAGGGCAAGGGTTATATTTTCTTCTTGGATCAATCCCTTTAGTGTTATGTAGTGTCCTTCTTTGTCTTGTTATGGACTTTGTTAAGTCTATTTTGTCAGATATGATTGTTGCTATGGCAGCTTTTTTTTTCATTTCCATTTGCATGGATTATTTTTTTCCATCCCTTCACATTCAGTCTGTGAAAATCTTTTGTTCTGAGGTCTCTTGTAGACAGCATATATACGAATCATGTTTTCTTATGCATTTAGTTACCCCATGTCATTTTATTGGAGCATTTAGTCCATTTATATTTTAGGTTGTTATAGATAAGTACTTATTTATTGTCATTTTTTCTCATTTATACCTCTCTATTACTTCTTTTTCTTAAAGCACTCCTTTTAACATTTCTTGCAATGCTGGTTTGGTGGTCATGTGCTTCTTAACCCCCCCCCCTTTTTTTTATCTGGGGAGCACTTTATTTTACCTTCAATTTTAAATGATAGCCTTGAAGGATAGAGTACTCTTGGATTCAGATTCCACTTTCCATACTTTGAATACTTCATGCCAATACTGACCTGATATGTTTCTGTTGAGAAATTAGCTGACATTCTAATGGGTACTCCCTTGTAAGTGACTTTCTGTCTCTCTCTTTCTGCCTTTAAGATTCTTTCTTTATCTTTAACATTTGTCATTTTAATTATGATATGTCTTAGAGTGGGTCTCTTTGGGTTCATCTTGATTGGAACTCTCTGTGCTTCCTGAACTTCTGTGACATTTTCCTTCACCAGGTTAGGGAAGCTTTCTGTCATTATTTAATTAAACAGGTTCTTTATTCCTTGCTTAGTTTCTTCTCCTTCTATTACATCTATGATGTGAATATTGTTATGTTTCATGTAATCCCAAAGTTCCCTTAAACTATCCCCCTGCTTTTTAATTCTTTTTTTTTATTGTTGCTGCTCTAATTGGGTGTTTTTTCCTATCTTGTCTTCCAAATCACTGACTCAATTCAATTTACTTGTATTCTTGATGTCTGATATGTTATTCTAATTTCCAGCTGGTTCTGATTCATGCTTTTGGAGTTCCCACTAAATTCCTTGAGCATTCTTATAACCATTACTTTAAACTCCATATCTGATAAATGGTTTGCCTTCACTTTGCTTAGCTCCTTTTCTGGATTTTCCTCCTTTTCTTTCATTCGGGGTTGTTTCATTGTCTCCCATTCTTGCTGTCCCTTTGTATTTGTTTCTATGTATTACATCAAACTGCTATGCCTCCAAGGTTTCATGGGGTGGTGCTGTGTAGTGAGTGTTCTGTGGGAGACAGGGGTGCAGTCTCTTGGATCTCCTGAGCTCAGTACTCTAGGAATGTCCCTGTGCGGGTTATTGGGGTTTTCCTGTTGTAATCGCATCTTGATTGTTGTCCCATTTGTGGGTGGGATCGCCTCTCAGGCTAGCTGACTGTGAGGCTCACCCCCGACCACATCATGTGAGTGGTTGTGCAGGTGCTGACACAACCAAACCAAACCAAACCAAAAAATACAAAAAAACCCTGCAACAACAACAAAAGCAACCACAAAAGAAAAGAGAAACGATAACAAGAATAATAAAATAAAAAAAAAATATGAAAAGAGAAAAAAGAAAGGGTGGAAGAAAAAGAAATATGAAAGAGAAGAAGGGAAATAAATGAAAGAAAAATAAATAATTATAAAATGAAAATGGTATAAAAGAAGAGAGGAAGAAAAATTATGAAAATGAAAAAGGCAGAGAAAGCAGAAAGACAAAGTTTTTTGAAAAGGATAAAAGAGAAAGTAGAGGAAAATAGAGTAAGTAAAGGAAAGAGAAAAAGAAGAGATATGAAAAAAAAGGAGAAAAATAATAACAAAACCATAAAGAAGAGATAATGCAAAAAAAAAAAAAACAACACTCTGGGAGCTCTGAGGGAGGCTGTCTTGTGTGCCTTTGCTGGGCCTCCCGGGAGGGGAGGTCTTCTGGCTGCCGCTGTCAGAGGTGTCCATGTTTGGCCCTCAGCACCTGTTCGCAGCTTCACGCGATCCAGTTTGCTGGTTTGCGTCTGTCTCCACAGGACGGGCTGCGCACGGGAGGGGTCATGGCCTCCAGGGCTGGTTGTTAGCAGCACAGGCTCAGACAGGTCAGCAACCTTCCCTGCTCCCGGGCTCCACCTCCACCTACCTCGCCTGCCAGCCAGTGGTCAGTCTTCATCACTGAAGAGGCTGTTTCCCAAAGGGCTTTGGGCGGAGTCGGGGTTATGATCCCTCTGATCTCCTGGGACGGGAGGTGCCATTTGGATTCCATGGAAAATAGTGGGTGTGTTTCTCCATCCCAGAGCTCCTCCTCTGAGAGCCTCCCAGAACATTTCCCTGTCCTCGGCTGGGCAGAGAGCCTGTGTGCAGTCCAGTGGGGGTTTCTACCAGCTCTCCCATGAGGGGGAGCACCACCCCGGTGCCTGGGACAGTGGAGTGGACGGCCTCCCCAAGCCATCATGACGCTCCCCAGATTTCAAACCCCTGGGCTGGGCCTCGCCGCTGTCTCCTCTGCAGGGGTGCGATGCCGGGGGTGGGGGGGAGGGGGGGGAGGGGGGACTGGGGGGGTGGGGGGGGGTGGCGAGTGGGATTCCTGATGGTGGAGGCGCTGCAGCTCCTACGGCGGGTACCTGCCTTTTCTCGAGCTGTGGAGGGCCTGCGCCTCTCAGGAAACAATGCCCCTTCTGTGGGGGCCGGGACGGATGCAGGTCTCCGGTGCTTCCCAACCAGCCTCTCCTCCGCCAGCTCGGTCCCACGCCTCCCTCCACTGAAGCCTGGGGGGAGTAGCCGCAAATGAAAATCCTGTTCTCTGGGTTTAAAAATAACGAACAAACCCAAAAAGAAAAACAAAAACTGTGGCTTTATCTCAGATGGGCTCCCGTCTGCTGGTGGCCAGAAGCCCACGGCCTTCATGGCTGATGTTACGTGGCCGCTGTTCTGGGCTCTGTGTTCCCAGCCCGGGCCTGGGCCTCCATCCTCTCAGGGACAACCCCCCCCCACACACACACACACCGGAGCTCCCCCCTCTCTCCTGGCCTGCCGCCTACGGAAGCTGGCCAGCCCTCCCGCAACCCGCCTCTCCTACATCTCCAGGTGGGTCCTGCCCTTCCTGCTGTAAGTCTCCTCCTCGGCTGGACCTCCGTGGGATCCCAGGTGAATGTCCCCAATTTAGTTTTCTCTCGGGTCTGGCCTGGGGGGGAGGTGCCACCTTCCCCTCCACCTGTTGTTCATAAAGACCACACCCTCCCAGCTGTCCCTTCTCTGTCTTGTGTCTTTAATTGCTCCCTTTCTCTCCAGCTGTCTCCCCTTTATTGACAAGTATATTTAAGAACTTCTCTTTTTGAAACCTCTTTTCTCATTCTCACTTTTCTTCTAAGCTGTCTTGTCCTCCTTTCTTTAAAGGACTGAAGTGGTGTGTCCCCCCCCCCCCCCACTTCACCTCCTCAAGCTCTGGGCACTGTCACTATTACGCTCCTGTCCCATCTTTTCTCGAAGCTTCATGACCACCTGCAACTAATACAACATAGTATAGAATGTGAACTGCAACTGAAAAATATTTTTTAAAACCTCATTGAAACTGGTTTAATAAAGTTTAAGGACGACCCCACATCTCCACTCCGATGGCTTCTCTTACATCTTCGTCCTGCCCAGATATGCTGCTGTTACCTGCTCTCTCAGCTCTGCTTCTTGCCCAGCACTTCACCTCTCAGCTCCTGGCCCTGGCCTGGTCGGACAGCACCGGCCTAGAGCCTGGACGCGACCTGCGGCTCCTCTCTTCCTCCCTCGGATTCCAGGCACCAAACTTCGATGACGTTTCTTTAAACTAATTTTCACGGCTGGATAATCCTTTCTAACCTTTCTTTTTATTTATTTATTTATTTATTTATTTTCTTTTTTTTTTTTTAATTTTTCGCTAAAAGTATTACAAAGGGTATTACATAAGTGTCCTTTTTTCCCCCCTGCCCTTGACAAACCCCTGCCCTCCCTTACCCCCCAGTGTCTTATGTCCATTAGTTATGCT
>JAWPEG010000010.1:2602400-2631537 GCA_035771395.1 Myotis vivesi | reverse complement strand
GAGAGAGAGAGAGAGAGAGAGAGAGAGAGAGAGAGAGAGAGAGAGAGAGGGAAACATAAATTTGTTGTTCCACTTATTTATGCATTTATTGGTTGATTCTTATATGTGCCCTGTTGGGGATCAAACCCGCAACCTTGGTGTATGGGGACGATACTTCAACCAACTGAGCTACTCAGCAGGGCTTTGTTCTTGCCTTTTGACAAACCAAAACATATCATTCATCTCAGATTGGACCAACTGATAAACCAAGCCATCGGCACAGCCTTATTACCGTGGTGTGTACTTTCTTAGACAAATAGCAGGAAACTCAGGCATGCAGCCAGGACCAGAGATTAGCATTCTCTGCACACTGAGTTCACATAGAAGGAATGGCCTGGCCAAGAGGAAGAAAAATCTCAAAAGGCTGATTTATAGACTCAAACCTTAAAGGACTTTCCTCAGTTCTCTCTTGGAAGTGGTAGCTTCCCTCAAATTCTCTTATAATTTCTTTGTTTTACAGAAATTTACTTAGCCCTGGTTCAGGTAGAGCAGGACTCTGCCTTCAGAATAATCTACCACTTTAAAAATATATATATTTCTTTATTGATTTCAGAGAGGAAGGGAAAGGGAGAGAGAGATAGAAACATCAATGATGAGAGAGAATCATTGATCGGCTGCCTCCTGCACGCTCCCTACTGGGGATTGAGCCCGCAACCCAGGCATGTGTCCTTGCCCAAAATCAAACCTGGGACCCTTCAGTCTGTAGGCTGACACTCTATCACTGAGCCAAACTGGCTAAGGCTAAAGAATAGGGACATCATACTTATAGGAGGAAATATAATGCCAACCTGCATTCAGCATTTTCTTTTACTTCAATGTCAAGAAAATTTGGCAGTGATTGAAATACCAAAACCTAAAAGAAAGGTCCCAGTGAAAACAATATGGTCTACCTCTCAAGTCTAAATTCCTTGCATTGGGTTTGCATGGGTGTCCAGGCTTTAAGGAATCGCTTGGTGAATCAACTGGAGGGATTGTAAATTCCTGTCTGTAGAGGTAGCCAACCAATGAAAGACAATGAGAAAGGCTATGAGAAAAGAAGGGAGGTGGGCGTGTGGGCGGAGCCTGCCCCGGAGGAAGAGTGGCAGACACTCTGTAAGACCAGACACTGGCTTAAGTCCTGCCTCCACCACTTACTGCCTGTGTGATCTCGGGCTTCATGTCTCTATGCTCCAGTTTCTAAAAATATGGCCAATACTCATTTGTTTTGCATAAGGCACTCATGACAATTATATAAAATAACTAGAGAGATCTACGCGCAATGACACACAATGTGAATGGCAGTTTAGTAAAATAACTGCATGATGAGGAAGAGGTCAAGGAGGTCCTCCTTTGCAATACTAGTGAAAGCTTAAAAAAAAAGCTTAAAAGAAAAAGAAGTCTCCTTGGCCTCAAAGCCGTGCCCAGATGGTCCCCTGAACCAGAGCCCAGAAGAAAGCCTGCCGGGAGGAAACACGCGTGGATGCCGGGCTGAAGGGAGGGATGGCCACTGGCTCTGCTTTCCTCCCGATGGACATCAACGCTTCGTCCCCCGTGAACACATCCCCACGCTCATGTCAGTGCTCCACCAGTCTCTGCACCAGAGATGAAGACACCTGCTTGCAGTCGCCTACTCGTTAGCCTGTTTCATTCCAGATGAGACGAGCAGCCCCTACAAGGCTCCCCAAGGCCCCCTTCAGTCCCACTGTCTGATCCGTTGCTCCTTTTGAAGCGAGAACGGACCCAACAGCGTCTTTATTGCTATCCAGTCAAAACTGCATCTGAGAGGCTAACAGTAGGGGAGCATAGGAGCTGGCAGCGTGGGTGGTGAAAGGTTCCATAAACACCTGTTAAACACACACACACTCGTGGGAGGGATAGGCCTTTCGAATATTCTTCCATGTTTACATCTACCCAACCAGCCTTGTCCTATTAGTTGGTCCCCTCAACATGCACTGTTACTGTTGTTTTCTCCACAAGAACGGTTCTGTGCACAGGGCATGCATGCAATTGCTACCGAGTCTCAGGATTTGAGGCATCAAGTCTGTGTCTAACCCGGCGAACCCCTGTCTGCCCTGTGTTCTCACCAGGTACGAGACGCACAGCCTTGTTCTTGCTGCCTAAGCAGCGGTACACCAGCAGGGTCCACGCGCTTCCTCACCAGGCCCGGGAAGGGGCGCGCCAGGTGGCAAGCAGGGCCTTCACTCAGGGTGAATTCCGCCAGAGGGAACCTTCTTAGTTTTATTTTATTTCTTTTGCATCAATGAGATCTCCAAGGAGAACTGGACCAAGAAGTCCCACAAAGACGGGGATCAAAACCATTGCAAAAAGAGAGGAGAGAAGAGGAGAGAAGGGGAGGGGAGGGGAGGGGAGAGGAGGGGAGGGGAGGGGAGAGGAGGGGAGGGGAGAGGAGGGGAGAGGAGAGGAGAGGAGAGGAGAGGAGAGGAGAGGAGAAGGAGGAGGAGTGCTGCGGTCTGCAGAAGGCAGTGAACTGGAGTTCTTCCCGCACAGCCCGCTGAGGGGGAGCACAGGGCCCTCCGGCTTCCCCGCCATCGGAATAGCTCCCCACAGGCCATCAAAGCCAGGCTCCTGTGAGGGGCCTGTTGTCTGATTAAAGGGAATTTTATGCTAAACATAGGCCGCCAGCACCGGCTGTGTGGGTGAGCCGGATAAAATCTTCATGGAAATGCCATCACAGGGTCATTTGTTTAACTGCAAAATGTAAAAATAGAACGAGCTGCCACGAAGGGTTGAGGCCTGACAGCTTCATGGAGAGGCTCCAACAGCACAGAGAGCGCTGTTCCCTGGCTCGCTCGCTTCCTCCCTCCAGAGGAAAAGGACAGGGAAGTCACGAAGCAAGGCCTGCTTTCATTTCCCTCCCGCTCTGCCCCTTTCCTTGCTCTTGCGCCTGCGTCTTCCTCTTCTCCCACCTGCTTCCTGTCTCCTCCCACTTCACTTGCTTCCTCTCTGATGCCCGGCCCTCTCCTTCATCACAGTTATGTGTCATTTCTTTTTCTCCTTCCGGGAATGGTTCTCCGCTCAGGCTTGGACTCCCCCACCTGGGCCACCCCTGCTGTCTCGGGCAGCCTGTCTCCGGGCAACCTGGTCTCACAAACTTTTCTAGAAATTGTTCTTTGGCCCATTCCCATCTCTGCCCCCTCCCCGCCCCTACGCCCACACACCGAAAATGTTCAGAAGGATGGCATTTCAGAGGTCAGTGAGATGCCATGGCAGTGAGCTGGGGGCTGCCTTGTTTCGGACCCCTTCATCTGGCCAACTAGGCTTCTCATTCACGGAGCTCAGCGACTTCTAAGTGCTGGGGAGGGGAGGAGGGCCAGCACTACCTCACTGGTCTTGTGTTTTAGACAAATCCATTTTTAATTTTGTGAAGTTTTTTAAAAAAATAAATGTTGAAGTTGCACTTTTCAATGCTGATCCTTGAAGCCAACAGCCACCTCCACATCAATTATTATAATCCTGGCTCAGAAGTGGAATTTCTCTTTTACGGGGGCTCCAGGGCTGGGCCAGAAGCCCCACAGGAGCTGAGAGAGGGCAGCCCCTGCCTCCTGCCCGCAGGGTCTCAGCAAAGTCCAGGTTTGACCTCGTGTCAACCCGAAGGGTCTGTCTGTTTCAAGTCTGTGAGCTCAGCTGATGGAACCAACGCCGTTTCCCTCCTTTACTCCGCTGAGCGGCGCCTTGGCTGGGACCGGAGCAAGGGGGCCCTTCCCCAGCCTGTGAACCACAGGAGCGCCCTCTCTGAAGAGAGCGTCAGTGCTGGTGTGAGGAAAGCCTAGCAGAAAGGAGGGCTCGCAGGTCACTAGCTCACCGACTCATCGACTTCACCTCACCCTAGAAGAGAACTTCAGTTCCTGTTTTCATTGCGACCTTGCAGATCTGTACCTGAGCCCACAGACAAGGGTCCCCGTCGAAGGAAGCCTATGTTCACACATCAAACGTGGCAGCTGCCACGGCAGCAAGTGCCCACGCAGGATGCCGCCCTCTCTTTGCTGTCACAGCCCCCACCTCCTGCCTCTGGTCCGGACTGTTCGTTCCCACGCAGACGTGCAATGCACACCCACCAGGCACAAAGCAGTGTGGATACAGGGCATCCCTTAGGAGCCAGAGCCTTGTTGCACCAAAATAAGGGGGAAATGGGACCTGGGCATCTAAAGAGACACCAGTGTTGCTGCTTTGTGCATCATAGGGTTCCGGATCAAATCAAGGAAATGGTCATTTTGGTGCAATCGGTGCATGATCATGCCTCGGCAAAAAATGAAGTGTGGTTCCACGGGTGCAAAGGGGGCAGAGGAGAGGAAGAAGGGAAAGATGCTAATGAAGCCGAAAGAGCAATGAAACCAGAACAGTGTAAATTACAGCAGGCGTCCCACGAGGAAGCACCCCATCAGCTGGGAAAATGGACTGGGTGATAACTCCCAGCAGAATCCTATGTAATAAAAGGCTCATATGCAAATCGACTAAATGGTGGAACGACCGGTCACTATGATGCTCAAGGCAGGAACTGCCCCCTGGTGGTCTGTGTGCTCCCACAGGGGGAGCACTGCTCAGCCAGAAGCCGGGCTCGTGGCTGGGGAGCGCAGCAGTGGTGGTGGGAGCCTCTCCTGCCTCCGCAGCAGTGCTAAAGATGTCCGACTGCATGAATCTTGTGCACCAGGCCCCTAGTTGTAAATAACATCCAAAGCCACAAGCTGCTGATAACACACGCCACCTGTGCAAAAGCAGCAGCCATGGGAGCAGAGCAGCGCAAAGCCCTGGAGTGCAGCTGCAGCCCTGGGGCTGGTGACGGGGGACAGACTAGAGATGTGCTGATGGGAGAGCCCTGATGGGAGTCAATAGTGAGCTAATCTACAAAGACATCGACTGACTGGTATGGTCCAAAAGTAAAGGCTAGAAGGTGGTGGCAGGAACAACCTTTATAATGTGGTCTCCTTATAAAGATGTGATTTCATTCAAGGCCTATGGTCCTTAGAAACAGCTGAGCAAGAGACCAAGCAAGGCCTTTACATTTGGTGACAATGCCACTCCAGTTGTCTAGGGGTTGATAACTTGCTCAGAATGGGTTCTTTCCAACATTAACACCAGAGCATAGCCACAAATCTCCAAAACCAAAGGGCCTTTGAGTGCGGATAGGAAAAAACAGAATTTCCACATGCCTGGTGGAGACCCAGGGTCCTCTGCTACCCATGACGCCTGGCAAAGCTCTTAGTCCAAGTTGCAAGTTGAGGACAAGATCTTCTGAGCAGGTTACAGAGTAAATGAACCAAGAGGAGGGGCCTCAGACCAACCCTGTGGCCTCCCCAGCGACCTCACTGTCCACCATCCAAGGCTCCAACTCGAGCTGTGGAAGCAGTGAAGGTGGCACGCTAGCAATATCCAGTGTGAGCAAGGGACACGATCTTCAGTGAGGAGCAAAGGCAGAGGCACCACTGAACAGAGGGAGGAAACACCAGCCCCGCCCAGAGCGCAGGCGAATTTGCTCACATAGGAAGCAAAAGGGTCTCTATTTTGTCCTCTAACCTTCTCGATGCTGCTTAATGAGAGAGAGGAGAGAGAGGGAGCTCAACTGCATGGTTATGGATACCTCTCTCAGTGTGCCTGCTCCGCAGCGAGCCTCAAGATCAGATCGGGGCACCGTGGGACCTTGGGGTGGGGACAGAAAGGCAGCTTTTGCAAATTGTTTCTACTATTAGTTTTCTGAGCCTAAAGAGAGAACCCCAGCCGAGATACACGCCTGTTGAAAAGCCTCTAGGCAGAGGGTGCCTGGTCCATAAAACACCATTTGTGTCTCTAAAAGACGCTGTGCCCACGGGGGTGCTAGCTGAGGAGACGGCTGCCGCTAAACGACTTCTTGGCCCTCACCAGAGAGGCTGGTGGGTCCCATCACTGCTGTCATGGAAACATCCCCTTCACGCATCTTTACAAAGATGTCCTTAGACCAAACTAGGGGTTTTCCCGGTACATGCGACATGCACAGCCTTCGCCTGCCCTCTGGGTCTGGGCACGGAATAGAGTCGCTCCTCGCACTGCTACGGGTCCACCAGGAGGCACAGCCCAAGAGCACGCTGTCACCTGCCTGTCACCTGTGGCGTGGGGCCTGTCACCTGCTCAGAAATGCCTTAAAAACATTTTTTTATCGATTTCAGAGAGGAAGGGAGAGGGAGAGAGAGAGAAACCATGATAGAGAGACTCATGGATCAGCTGCCTCCTGCATGCCCCACACTGGGGATGGAGCCCACAACCGGGCATAATCCCTGACCAGGAATCGAACCCTGACCTCCTGGCTCATAGGTTGATGCTCTACCACTGAGCCCCGCAGCCGGGCCTAAGAGGAATGACATTTCTCCAGGCATGAGGTTGGCTGATGGTGCAAACAAGTTGTTTGCTCTCTAACAACATCCGAAGGCACACCTGTCACCCCTTCACCTACTCCATCAGAGTCACTCCCTTTCCCCTGGGTGGGGCTCAACTAGGAACCCCACACCTCCCACCGCCCAGCTTCCTAGTCTTCCTGGGGATGAGTCCCATGACGTTCACTTCGTCTCCCTTTCGAGTCTGGACTCCTACATGCGAGGAGAGTAGGCAGAGGGTTGGTGAGGGTGGCCAGAGGGGGTGAGGGAAGCCAGGGTCCCGGGTCAGACTTTGGCCAGAGAGCAAGAGGAGCAGTCCCCTGCCCACAGCCCGCCCTCACCACTGTCTGAGCCCCCAGAGCTCCGGGGAGAGGGCGCTCGGTCCCGGGAAACTCATGAAGGAGGTGGTCAGTCCCCGGGGCTCCCGGGCACCAGCGCTCAGGGTGGACACACAGCCAGGCCACTGCCCATGTCAATAGCTTTACCGGCTCTCGGGAGCGCGGAGGTCACCTAAGAAACTGGGGTGCGGACAAACAGCGGGTCCCACCCCCACCCCAAGGCTCCCGCAGCCTCGAGAGCCCGGGCTCCCCACGGTCGTCCCTGCAGAGCTCAGGGCGGCCAGGAGTCTTACCTGGGTCCGCGGGCAGAGGCGCTCATGGGGGCGGCCGCCGGCTCCGATCAGCAGCTCCCAGGACGTGGCTGCCGCTCGCCGCCTCCCCCCGCGCGGCTCCCGCAGGAACCAGCCCGTCCGCGGAGGGAGGGCGCGGAGCCGGCTCCCGGGGCGCAGAGCGCGGCGTGGACGGGAGGCGGCCCCCGCGTGGGCTGAGCGGCCCCGGCTGCGGGGATGGAATCCCTCCCGGAGCTGCTGCTGCGCGTCGTGACCGCCTCGGCGGCTTCCGCTCCGTCCCGCCGCCCCCTCCCCGCCTCTGCGCTCCGCCGCCGCCGCACCGGTGCCTCGCTCCAGCGTCCAGCGCCGAGTGTAACTCGGGGACACGCGTCCAGACGGCGCCCCGAGAAGCCACCGCTCCCCTAACGCCCACCATCAAGTTTACTGCGGAACCGGCGCCGGGAGCCGCGCCTGGCGGCCAGGGGGCGACACCGGCCCGTGGGAACCAGGTCCCATCAGGCCAGCGCGTGAGAAGAGGGCGGGAAGGCCGCCGAGCCCACGGGTGCTGGGGGGCCTTGGGGTGGGTGGGGTCCGCAGTGGGTAAGCGGGGCAGGACCCGGGGAGCCCTCAGGTGCAGGTGCCCTTTGGGCAGGTGAGGGGCCCGGAGCCGCCCAGGCTCACAGCTAGTGAGGCGGAGGGGCCTGATCACCCCAGAATCAGGGCATCCAAGGGCCACACATGAAGAGCACACGGGTGTGGGGTGGCCCTGGGGGGAGGGGGCCTCTCCTCCATTCACCCCTGCCCAGGGCACCCGGCCTCTGGGAGGTCACCTGAGCCCCTGGAGAAAACATCATCAGCTCACAGGTCAGCGCTCTCATCTCACCCCAACCGCTTCCCACACGCTCCCTTCCACCCTGGCCGGTGTGGTTCAGTGGATAGAGCCTCGGCCTGCAGACCGAAGGGTTCAGGGTTGGATTCTGGTCAAGGGCACGTACCTGGGTTGCAGACTCCTCCCCGGCCAGGGCTGTGGTCCGGGTGTGTGCAGGAGGCAACCAATCGATGTGTTTCTCTCTGTCTTTCCCTCTCCCACTCTCTCTAAAAATCAATGGGGAAAACATCCTCGGGTGAGGATATGCAAATAAATAAATAATAAGATGCCCCCTTCCTCCAGGAAGGCCGTGGAGCATGAGGAGCAGCGAAGGGCAGGGATGCTGACGGCCAGGCAGGGGAGTGAGAAACCCTGTCTCATGGCTCCTGCGGAGACCCAGCTGACAGGCTCCGCTTTATAACCCCCCATTCCCACTTACTATTCCCGCCCTGCTCCATCCTCCACTCCGTCTGAGCCGTCTCCGCACAGATGTTTTCATATCAGCCACAGAGACGAATGCATTTCCCACGTTTCTTAGCGGAGCACAGGCCTGCGCATCAAAGGGGCGTTCTCACTGGAAAGCGGCTGGGGCCTGCACCCGACCCTCCCCAGCAGATGTCCTTCCGGCGGAGTCTGCGCTCACAGATGTGCTTCCCGGCCTCACACAGCCCAGACACAGAGCTCCTGGACCTGCGTCTCTGGGCAACAGCATTGGGGCTGTCAGTGGCCCCTGCCTGCCTGCCTGCCTGCCAGGGGGTTCGGTATTTCCCACGCAGGCGTGTATTCGCTTTTGGGAAGTTACAATACCTACTGCACAACTGTGCACAGAGGTAACAGAGAGCGAGGAGACTTCCTCGGGGGTCTGCTGTGAGTCAGGAAGAGTTGCTTTGCCAGATGTGGCCACTGAGAAGCAGGTAGCAGATGAGTAAGGCTGGACTCTGGGGAGGTACCCCAGCCGCGCTCTTCACCAGGTGGTCCACTTGGACAAGTTACCTGCCTCTCAGCCTTAGTTCCGCTGAATGGAAGATGGAGAAAGTAATTGACCTGCCTCGGGCGTAACTGGAAGGCTGCATGCAGACTGCCTGGGCTTCCTACATCGCAGCTCTTACTTATACTGTGGCTCAGACTGCTGTTCAGGGCCAGATAGACCCCTCAGAGACCCCACCTGACCCAGTTGCTGAATCCCTCCCGCCTTCTCTCTTTACCCAAGTAGCTCCAAAGTAGGGATAATAAAATGTCCTTCTTAGGACTGTTGAGGGAGTTGAATAAAATCATGAATGTAAAACACCTAACAGGGTGCCTCTGCATCATAAACATCAGGGTATGCTAGTTCCAACTTCTTCTTCTCCGGTTACCAGATGTGTGACCCTGAGCAACTTTTTTGAGCCTCAGAGAGTTGCAAAGATTAATGTTAGCACGTGGGAATTATCTGATAGATAGTGATGAATCGATGTTAACTACACCCTCCCCTTTCAAAACTGCTCACATTTTATTTTTACCTGGAAGCATTCCTACCACGTCTCAATTGCTCAGTATCTCATTTATCCTTTTGTTAGGATCCTGTTATGCGAGTTTGTTTCATTTAAATGTATTTACAACTTTTTCACATTCCCTCGCAAAAATGTATTAAACACTTATTGCATAATGTCAGGCACAGTTCTGACATACATGTATTTCTTTGATATGATTTTAAATTCCCAGAAAATAGAAATGTGCTTTCCTTGTGATTTAATCTTTCAACACCTTCTATATGGAGTCATAGTCACAGATTCATTGAGCCAGGAGGACCGGAGACTATACGGTCAACATTCCCACTTTACAGCCCAGAGGATAATTGTCTCACACACAACTGTGCAAACCTTTCTTGCTATCTGTTCCATGGTATATTGATAAGTGGCATTAGAAGAGCTCTGTAGTTGAGTGTATTTGAGAAATAATGGGTTAAGCAAAGTAAACCATGTTATTTTTTTTAACTGCAAGACTTTTCAGGGCCTTTATTATGTTTCTGAGAATTGGGAATTTCCAAGGGAGGGACAATGCACCCCACTTGTAAAGTGCATTCCATCAGGAAACCCTTTCTCATACAGAGCCTTTGGGGAACTAGTGATCTGAGACACACAGATAGTTAGAGAGCACAGTGCTGCGCCCGGGAAACACAATCAACCAAGTGACCGCCCAGATGAGTGGCTGCAGAGAGGAGACCAGTGCTAACTCATCCTACGCCTGTAGCCAGTCCCCTGTCCAGGTCGAGGAGCTTGTCTTATAGTGCAAACTCAGATGAAAGGGGAACATGTCACCCCGGGTCCCCTCTTCCTGAGTAACTCGCTTGGCATAGGGAACAGGAAAGCAGACTGATCAGAGCTATGGGGGTACAGTTCTTCCTTCCCGCTTTGACTCGGGCAAACTCCCAGGAGACTAGGCTATCTGCACAGTGCTTAAGAACAGAGAGAGGGGCAGGGGCACCGGCCCTTCTTCAGGCTGAAGTCCAGCCGCAGGAGGCACGGGCATCAGCCTTTCTTCAGGCGCACGTTGGACCGCAGGGATGTGAGGATGGCTGCCTCGTCCTCACCCTCTGTCCCCACTGTGTGTTCTCAGTCCAAAGGGTGTGAGTTGGGGTGTGAAAGCAGCTGCCTGGGATGGGGATGAACACAAGGTTGGAGCTCAGGGAGCTCAAGCTCTAGTACCAAGTTCGCTGGAAACAGCTGTTTGAACTTGGAGAAATTATTTTCCTTCTTTAGGTTTCACTTTTTTTATCTTCAAAACGTGAGAGTTTAATTAAATGGACCTTGTGCAAGTCTTCCCATGTTGGGTGACATGGAAAATCAACAGGGAAGAGCCGAGGGTGCCCTCCCTCTTGCTGCCCCGCCCTCCAGGACCCGCCTGTGCCTCGCTCAGAACTCCCTTCCCCAGGCCCAGCGTCCTGGCGGGAGGCACGGGTGCAGCGGCGGAGCCAGGCCTCTGACCTGGGGGGGGGGGGTGTGATAGTGTCCCCTTTGTCTCCAAGCAGCACTTGCTCCCAGCCTGGTGTCCTGTCCAGGCTCCTCACAGCTGCTGTCACCAACCTTAGGGTTAGGTCTTTGCTTGCCTCTGGCTTTGCTTTCCTCTTTTAATGAATACAAAGAACAAAACTAAGGAGCCGTCGTGAGGAGCCGGGCAATTCGCTCGTCAGAAATGCAGTTAATATGCTCTGTGACATGAGCTGCCTCACAGACACTGTGCCGGCGGCAGTGGCTCCTGGCCCGGCAGCAGGGTGGGCGCTGTGTTTCCAGCGGCTGTTCCTGGCTCTCATTTCCCCTCTGAGAGAGATAAGGCTGAAAAGCAGCAGGATCGGGCAGGTGAGGAGAAAGCAGGGCTGGGAGCATCTTGATTGTACGTGAACCTGAGAGGCGGGGCTGTGTCTTTTTATACATATATATATATATATATACATTTTATTGATTTCAGAGCGGAAGGGAGAGGGAGAGAGAGATAGAAACATCAATGATGAGAGAGAATCATTGATCAGCTGCCTCCTGCACGCTCCCCACTGGGGATAGAGCCCCAAACCAGGGCATGTGCCCTTGACTGGAATCGAACCCTGGACCCTTCAGTCCGCAGGCCCACGCTCCATCCACTGAGCCACACCGGCTGGGGTGGGGCTGAGTCTTGATCAGACAGCGCCGTGGCGTTCAGTGGAGCTCCAGACCAGCAAGTGGTCTCCAAGCCTTTCTGGGGCCGAGGTGGGTCACGAAGTCCCACTGCTCTTCCGCTGTCACCAGGCGTCTCGCTGACGTCAGGGGCATCGGAATTGGAGCTTGGCTGCAGGACACTCCAAAGGGCCGGGCGCCCCAGAGCTACCTCTGCCATGATGGGCTGTGCGTGGGGACAGGTGAGGGGCATCTGGAGAGGATGGTGACGGGAAGCAGGCAGCGATCCAAGCAGGTAGGTCCCCAACAGGAGGTGCCTGGAAGATGGGGGACATGGCACAGGCGAGGTGGTGGCGTGCCGTTAGCCACAGGGCGGTCTGCGGGGTGCCTGGCTCCTGGGGGCCCTCCCAGAGGGCGGGCTGTCCCAGAGGAGCGGGGTTCCGGGCAGGTGATACAGTCAGAGCATGTACAGAGGAGAAAACGGAAGACCAAGCTCACACACCCTCATGCGGCAGGGCTGTCCGTGCAAATCAGGAGCCAGGGGCCAGGTCCTAGGACATGAGCCACTCCACTGCCGCCCAGAGGACCGGAGCCTGCAGGAACGAGATGTCACAGCGTCACTCCAGAGAGCGCTCCCACCCACGAGAAACTGTCATGTGGAGAGCCTACAGGACAGAGCCTACAGGACAGAGCCTACGGGACAGAGCCTACAGGAGGCTGCAGACTTGGAGGCACAGACGGGACCCAGGAAGTGAAACCCCAGTTCAGTGGCGAGATACTGAGGAGAGCATCGAGGCGGCCCGATGCAACTCAGGTGCGGCTCGGCCAGCTGCCCTGCGGCTGCAGGGCTCACACACACGCACGCATGCACATGCACATACACACACATGCACACACGCACACACACACATGCACGCGTGCGATCCAGCCACAGACAGTGCTTCTGGGAAAGCGCTGAGAGCAAGGACCAGTGCCGGCTCCACGCCGTGTCCAGGAAAGCAGAGAGCGGAACGTGTCTGGCCTGGCCCGGAGGGATGGTTAATATGGAGCCACACTCCCAAAGAGCCTGGGTGTTCTCGTTTCCAGTCATGTCAACGTAATTTAGCTTCCCCTTCCGGTGGGCATACTATGGAAGTCAAAATATACTTACTAAGCCCTGTGTATACCTCTCATTTACCCCAAACACTACCCAAGACTCTTCCACGTGGATGACACCAGTTACCAAGACAAGAAAACACCTTTTCTCTCACTGTGTCAATTGGAAAGAATCAGAAAATAAACATGTGAGCAAACAACATTTCCAATAAGGGTCAGTGAACAGATTCAGCACAGCCGCCGACTAGAGAAGGACTGTGAGTGGGATTCCTTTAGCTCAAATGGGGGGAAGCACATCGGAAGGCCTGGGAGCCGGGCCTGGGGTGACGAGAGGGACCAGACATGTGGCGGTCCAGGGGGAAGCTGTCCCAGAAGAGAAAGTGGTGAGGGAGTTGGCGTGTTTCAGAGACCGAGCAAAGGCCACTGCGTCCAGCCCACAGTGAGGAGGGGGCGCTGGTGGATGCGAGGGAGGAAGGTGGGGGCTCTGCAAAGCCTTACGGACCGTGGCCAGGAGCTTGGCTCTCTTGTCCCCCGTGAGATGGAGAGCAGCTAAGAATTTAAGCAGGAGAATGACAGGATTCAAATTACTTTTTAAAAATATAGTCATCAGCTGTTATTTATTTTAAATAATTCATTTTTGTGGAAAGTATTACATACGTCCCCTTTCCTCCTGCACTATTTCTCTTGCGGAGGATCTGGCGTGTTTAATGCCCCCAGGGAGCAGTTTATGGGGACAGACAGTCAGGCAGGGTCATAATCCCAGCAGGCACGAGAAGAGAGCAGCAATAAATGTCCCGCTAGAAGCGCACGAAGGAGAGAACGCTTGGGGCATCTCAGCAGCACCGGCTGCTTAATAATAAAGGCAATGGTCACACGCGGTCTTGCCAGGCTGCGGAAGCAGCTTTCAGCTGTGAGTGCCCGCGCCCAGGTCTGGCCCAGCTAATGACGGACATGCGTGTGCTACTGGTGTCTGCTCCCAGCACAGACACGTTGCTCTGACACCAGGAGCTTGGGCTTTCTCTCTGAATCCCAACGTCTCCCAGTCCTGAGGCCGCTCCTTCTAAGTTTCTCCTAACCCAGGATTGCCTGGCCCTTTGCCACAGAGAGAAGGGAGCGTGCTTTCCGGGAAGGCCCAACTAATCACATCTGTCTCATTGACCCGTTCAGCCCTATCCTATTGGAGGGCTGGGGTGGAGTACACAATCATAACACTGTTGTCTTTTTAATTAAATTCCATTTATTGGTCAGTAGTAAAAATATCAACTGTTTTCGTTTTAATTTAATTCCGTTTGTTGATCATAGCCTTAAGAGTTACAAGAAGCGAGACATCTCCCCAAAGGAAGCTGCAATCCAGTAAGAAGGCTGAGATCAGCACGGGCTTGCAGTACACGTGAGAAGTACGTGGAGCCTGGCCGGCGTGGCGCAGTGGTTGAGTGTTGATCTATTAACCAGGAGGTCATGGTTTGATTCCTGGTTGGGGCACATGCCTGGGTTGTGGCTCAATCTCCAGTGTAGGGTGTGCAGGAGGCAGCCGATCAATGATTCTTTCTCATCATTGATGTTTCTCTCCCTCTCTCTCTCTCTCTCTCTCTCTCTCTCCCTCTCCCTTCCTCTCAGAAATCAATTTAAAAAAAGAAGTGGAATGAAAACAAGGGGTGGGGTCATCTGGGCTACAAGGGGGCTGATGCACAGGGTCACACCCATCCGAGTGGTGAGCAGAGAAAGGTCAGGGATGCTTTCATGAAGTGGGTGCATTTGAGGTGAGTCTAAGAGCTGGGGCTGAGGTAGAGCAGTAGCAGAGGCTGGAGAAATGAAGCAGGCCTGGGCCAGACTAGGGAATTGTCTTAGCTCTAGAGCCTGAGCTTTGAAGGACCGGGACATCTTGGGTGCACAGCCTATGGGTGAAGAAAACCTAGGTGTAATTCAGAAAAGTATTGCTACCAGAAAAGTTTTCTCTTTCCTGGACAGAGAAATGTGAAATTCTAGATGGTCAGGTAAGAATGTTGAGAAATGAAGCTTTACTATGGTTCTAAGAGACGTGTTCATTTCCGGAGAATAACTAGGCTGTGCCCTAAGTCCCAAGCCAGTGGTTCTCAACCTTCCTAATGCCGTGACCCTTTAATACAGTTCCTCATGTTGTGGTGACCCCCAACCATAAAATTATTTTCGTTGTTACTTCATAACTGTAATTTTGCTACTGTTATGAATCATAATGTAAATATCTGATATACAGGATGCATTTTCATTGTTCACGACCCACAGGTTGAGAACCACTGGTTTAGACAATTTTATGATTTAAATAACTAACTGAAAATGCTGGGAATAAATAGGCCAGTTCCCACTTTTGCAAATGTACACAGTTTAGAAAAATCTGAACAGGCAGTCCAGCTCTGCTATTGGGAAAGCTCTGGGTCTATTTATATACCAGAGACACGCAGACTCAGAAGCCATCCATGTAGGAGGTCAGCTGGGATGTTCCCCGAGGACAGGCTATGGCTTTGACGGTTTAACTGCAAAGAAAAGGATTAAGCAATCTTTGTAAATGCAGATCCCCCAGATATAATTTTATTCCATCCAATTAGCCCACCAAAGGCAAAAGGTGAAACTCTAACTAACTAAATTAAAGTGCAATGTAGGTCACTCTGACAAGCAGATTTCTCTTATTTCCTCTTTGAAGCTGCAAAGTCCAGAAGTCTGTGGCAGGAAATAGACACATCCTCTTTGATCAACGTTATCAAATCAATTTACTCTGTTTCCCTAGGAATTAATGAATGAGTGGAGAAGAGTCACCAGTGTATTATCTCTCACGTAAGGAAAAGAACAAGGCTCCATTTCCATTCTTCACCGAATCTCTGGAGCCAGACACACAAATGTCAATAACCAGCACAGTCTGCAGGGTTAGAACACAGTGATCCTCTCCTTCGCTGCCATCTCCTTCTTTCCACGACACCATACCCATTGTCTTCTACAGTCTTAGTCTAAAGCTTAGAAGACTATTGGTGACAGAAACTGCTAAAATATACTTAGCTCCTATAAGCCAGTTATATCACAGTTACCTTCTAATGAAAGGTTTTTAAAACTAGAAGCCATCTTAGAGGTCACCTTGTAAAGGTCTTCATGCCTAGGAAAGCTAACTAAATGGCTCCCAATTACCCAGACATTTTGATCTATAACCCAGATACCTCAGCTTCATGTAAATGTTCTTTCAACTACACCACTCAATATGATGGTAAAAGGAAGGTTGGAGGGTTTGTTTGTTGTTGTGCTTGTTTTGGTGATTCTTACACAAAACCCACTTTGGACTCCATTGTCTCAAATATTGGCCCATTGCCCCAGTCATCCAGAGTGCTTTTGGGAAATCTTGGCTTTGTGTTCTGATACTGACACTTCTTGGTTGTTGATCATGAGGTGATCCCTTATCCTTTTAACCTCAATGTAACCAACTATAAAGTAGAGGTCATCACAAAAGCACCTTGTAAATTGTTTGAAGGGTTTAATGAGATAAGGGTGCTTCACAAATTGAAAAGGAGCACACATACGTCAGATGTTATTACTGTTGTTGTCGCTATTTGGTTCATGTTTCTCCATAATATTTCCTGGATAATTTTTCCATAATCCATAATCTCTGCTCTCCTATCATTCAATGCACATTTACTGGGTATTTGTTACATATCAAACACCATTCTATGTGATGAAGCTTCAAAAATGAATGAGGTAAAGTGCAGGCCTCCAGGAATTCCATAGACCAGTATTGGGTATGTAAATGTTTACGATGTAAAGTGAACATGTGGGCGCAAGCACTGTGGAAGCACAAAGGGAGAACTCCCGACACCGAAGTCTTTAGAAAGGCTGGATAGTGGAGGTGACATTGGATGGTTCTAAATCTAAAGAAGTTCTCCTGACAGAAAAGGTAAGAGAAGGAGGGTGGACGTTAGGGCATTCCAGGCAGTTGTGATGGACTTGCAAGTTTACACAAAGGCAAACAGCTGATACATAAGATAAAACAACAACAATAACAGCTACAATTAGCTTTTAGAATGACTTCTAAGCTCCCACCTTTTACCCATACTTATAACCTGCACAATGACCCTTCAAAATAGAAAGCATTGCCCTAGGACAGTGGTTGGCAAACTCATTAATCAACAGAGCCAAATATCAACAGTACAACGATTGAAATTTCTTTTGAGAGCCAAATTTTTTAAACTTAAACTATATTGGTAGGTACATTGTTATTAACTTAATTAGGGTACTCCTAAGCTGGCCTTTGCTAAAAACGTCCTCAATCTGATTGAGGTACGTTCGCTGAGGTCGACCCCTCCCAACTCTCCCATCCACACTCGTCTTGTATACTTGTTTCGTCTATCTCCTTTCATTCATCCTTTCTATATGTCCAAACCATCTCAACATACCTTTCTCAATCCTCGACACTACATCTTCTTTCACTCCACAACGTTCCCTAAAATTAACTTAATAAACTTTACTTAAAGTTTTAAGTCTTAGTTAAACTATAGGTTTGTTGAATAAAATTTGATATCATACTTACTAACGATATTATTTATTGATAAAATTAAATTCCTTACAATTTACCTTACAATATCCATAAAATTAAATCATGACAATGACTGACAAACACTAATGTGAACAATGGTCTTGCATCTCCTTGGAAAGTTTGGGTAAGTCAGGTTTGTATGTTGTTGCCCGCACGTGGTATCTTGTGGAAGAGCCACACTCAAGGGGCCAAAGAGCCGCATGTGGCTCGCGAGCTGCAGTTTGCCGACCACTGCCCTAGGATGACAGGTAAGATAACTAAGTAAGGCTCAAAGAGGTTAAGTAACTTGCCTAAGATCACATGGCTGGTCATTTAGGGAAGCGGGTTTTGAACTTAGGTCCTTCTGACTCTGAAGCCTGGGCTTCCATGTAATTACCACACTAGCTCTCATGAACTGGGGAATGTTAGGAGATGCCTGGAAATGTAGGTAAGGGACCGAGCTTGCAGACGGTGGGATGCCAAAGCCAGGAAACTTGGATCTTTTCCTACAGATTCTGAGAATCACTGAGTGCTTTTTGAGCAGGTATTTTAGAAGAAGTAGTCTTAGGGCAGTGTGTAGAAGGGATGGAACAAGGAAGAGACTAGAAACAGGAAGTAGACAGTGGTACACAAGCCCAGGCAAGATACACTGAGAACCTCTATGTGTTTATTTGCTCCCCACCCATGTGTGGGGCACGGGTCATTGTTTTATTAAGTGAGGACATTTATTAGCTCACCTAACATAAAGACCAGAGGTAGGGGAGGCCCTGGAGGTTCATCAGAAACTCAGGCATCTTTTCTTCTGTCTGCTCCACAGTCTACAGCTACCCTAAGGTGGGCTCCCTTACAGACCCAAGATGGCTACAATGGCCATTAGAGATCACATGCTTCCTTGTTCACATCCTCTCAGAGAGAGGAATCCCTCCTACAAATAGGGATTTAAACTTTCCTTTCATCTGATGGGGTCAACTGACCTGCCTGAGAGCATGCCCATGGCCAAGGCCTCAAACCAGCTCCTTTCCAACTCCCCTTTCTTAAAAGAGACTATAACACAGTACAGAAAATGAAATTAATTGAGGCAAAATGTGCTAATACTTTAAAAAATCATCTGAAAGATAGCTTGTGGTTGGTTGAAAAATCTTTCCAGAGATAGAAAGACTTGGGATGGGCTTCAAATGTTGACTAGGGCCCAGTTGGTGTGGTTCAGCGGTTGAGCATCAACTTATGAACCATGAGGTCATGGTTCAATTCCTGGTCAGGGCACAGGCCTGGGTTGTGGGCTCAATCCCCAAAGTGGGGATCGCAGGAGGCAGCTGATCAGTGATTCTCTCTCATCACTGATGTTTCTCTCTCTTCCTTAATCTCTGAAATCAATAAAAATATATTTTTTAAAATGTTGACTAGGAAGTATTCTAAAAACAGAGTGGGAAGGACAATGGCATGCATGCCAATGGTATTGAAGAGGATGGTGTTGAGAAGGCCCTGGCTGAAATGGAGGTAGGAGTGTGCAGCAGGAAATGAACTAAAACCTCGATGTTGATAGCATGAAATACTAGTTAAGGCGTTTGGACTGGATTCTGTTGGCAGTAGGAACATTAAAATATTTTGAGCATTTGGATGTGATAGAAGACAAAAAACGATTTTTAGGAATAATAATCTGATAATGTCAAGTGGGATAGATTGAAACGCAGGATGAACTTTTCTTAATTTAATTATCCTTTAAGTATAGTAACTCTTCAAAGCCTACTGGCCATAATTCCAGCCTATAGAATAGAGTCCTGAATTATAGGGCAGCGATAAAGAGAGTAGAAGGGATAGAAGAGAAAGTAAAGGAGTTAGGGGATAATTTCTAGGACTGAGACACTGGCGTGGGAGGGGTTGTGTCAAACAAGACAAAGTTGAATTTGAGGCTCGAGTGTGAGTAACAGAAATAAGAAAGTCAGAAAAGGGAGCCAAGTACATTTTCCCCTGAATGATGAGTGCTGCTTTTGTACAGGTGAGCTTAGTAAACATGATTTATTTGGTTTTAGAACTTTGAGGTTGAGAAGATACAGGTTTAAAGGAGCAGCAGGAACTGGAACTCTCAAATAAAAGTACGTTAGTGCAATGGGACTGCATCAAACTAGAAGGTTTTGCACTTCAAAGGAATATATTTTAAAAAGCAACCTACTGAATAAGAATATATAAGGGACTAATGATCAAAACACCTAAAAAACTCATACAACTCAACCTAAAGAGAACAGTCTGATTAAAATATGGGCAGAGAACATTACTAGACATTTCTATAAAGAGAACAGACAATTAGCCAACAGACATGAAAAGATGCTCAGCATCACTAATCATCAGGGAAATGCAAATCAACCGCAATGAGATGTCACCTCACACCTGCCAGAATGGGTGTCACCAATAACTCAACAAACAAGTGTTGGCAAGGATGTGGAGTATCAAGGGAACCCTCGTGTAATCTTGATGGGATTGTAAATTGGTGCAGTCACTATGGAACATAGTATGAATTTTCTCAAAAAATTGAACTACCATATGACCTAGCAATTCTACTTTTGGGTATTTATCCAAAGAAATCCAAAACACTAATTTGAAAATAAAGATGCATCCCTATGTTCATTGCAGCATTAGTGATTAAACAGTTACTGACAATATTTGGGGATAAAATCTCAATCCAGCTACAGAGTGTTAAGAAACACGTGGGTGATGGAAAAGTGGGGAATTGGTATGTGTTCTCACGCAGAGGATTCCTGATGGTTTTTCTATCCCAAAGAGGTATTTTTGCTGCATTCATGTTGTGGTTGGTATATGAGTGACAGTGTGGAGATATTGCATGTTTGGTAAATTAGGCACCCAAGAATTTAATGTCTTTGAAAATAAGAAGTGATTTGCAAGTTATAGCCATGTTGCAGTTATAGACTCAGTAATAGTGTGGATTTTCCTATAATAATAACAATAATAATAATAATAATACTTGTCTTACCACTTAAGGCAAAGAGGATACTTTCCAGCTTAGATGCTCTTTTTAATCATTAGTTAAGCAAGTCTCCTTTCTGTGTATCTACCTTCTTAAGTGATCGATTAAGCTTTTATCTTTCCCTTAGAGAGCTAATGAAATATGTAATAAAATCTCTTAGAATCACATTATATATTTCCTTTCTTCCTTACTTCTCTCTCTTTGGTTATAAAAATTTGGTAGTCATCCAAATACAAAACAAAAGAACAAAAAAACACCCCACACTTTACTAGCAAGAACAAGGACTCTGTTCTGACTATGGAACTATTAGCCCTACACTTAGAGCATCTACCATGTGGGGTGAGTAGGCTTCCAGATGTCACCGCCTGAGGGTGTCAGAGGGCACCTCACAACAAGGACATGTTTTTATGAAACGGAAATGCTCAGAACCTGATATGGTTCTTCCTACTACAGATATTTAAGGACTTAAATTTGAGTTGAAAAACACAGACGCTCATGCTTTTAGGACTTCAAATTATAGCTGCTAGTCCAACTACCTGTCCAATATTCGTACCCCTTCCACAACATTTCTGCTGGTGATGGGGAATTCACTACTTCCTGGGGACAGCTCTGGTTCTTAGTAAGTTCCTTCTTAGAAAGAGCCAACGTGTTATTGTTGGTCCTAGTTCTACCACTTCAAGCCATTCAGAGCAAATGGAACCTCTCCAGAACTTTCAAATATTGGAAAGGAGTTTTGTTCCTCAAGCCCTCTTTTCCTGCAGCCTCTACCTGAGTTTGCCTTGAGCCTTCCACTGCCGTAGCTGTGTTTCCTGAATCCACCCACACTTTTGTTCTCCTGACGTGCCACCCCGACACAGCAGGCCATTCCGACTCCCCAGTTGTCCTGAGAAGGACATGGAGGAGGGTGTAGTTATCTCCCACATCTGAGACGCAACAACTCTGCACTCCAGAGAGCACCACTCAGTACTCTTTATATTCATGCTTTTCATGTCATTCCTGGCCCACAAGCCTTCAATTGTTTTCCTCTTTGTTACCAAATCACATCTAAGTTTCCCTGCTTGGTGTTAAAGACTTTTTGTGATCTTTTCCTACTGAATTCATTCAACGTGGTTTTATATTCCACTGCAACAGACACCTCTCTCGGCTCAGCCTAATTCCATCAATAGATCTTCAACACATCACGCCTGTTCATCTCCAACTCTGTGCATGCTCTCACATGTTCCCTGTCTGAAACGCTCCTCTCCTTGCCCATCTAAATTCCCTCTATCTTAAAAGACCTGACTCAAATACCATCTTCCCTATGGAGTCCTCCCACCTTATTTCAGCCTGTGACTATATCTTCCTGTCCTGAATGATTTTATTCCTAGAAACTGATATATCCATGAGTACAGAACATCGTGGCCATTTTGTATTGTGTCATTCATTAAAAGCTACGTGTATAGATATTACACTCCCAGAAAAACATGAACCACATTTTAAAATTCACTTTGTTTTGTTCACTGGTTGTTATGGACTGAGTACTTATGCTCCCCCAAAATTCATAAGTCCTAACACCCAACATTTGGTATTAAGAGGTGGGGCCTTTGGGAAATGATTAGGTCATGAGTGGAAGCCCTCATGGATGGGATTACTGGCCTTCTCAAAGAGCCCTCAGAGCCCTAGCTGGTTTGGCTCAGTGGATAAAGCATCAGCCTGCGGACTGAAGGGTCCCTGGTTCAATTCCGGTCAGGGGTAAGTAAATGCTTGGGTTGCGGGCTTGATCCCCAGTGGGGGGCGTGCAAGAGACAGCCAATCAATGATTCTCTCTCATCATTGATGTTTCTATCTCTCTCTCCCTCTCCCTTTCTCTCTGAACTAGGAATATACTAGTATTTAAAAAAAATAAAGAAATAATAATAATAAAAGAGCCCTCAGAGATCTCTCTGGCTCTCTTTCTGCCATGTGAGAATACAATGAAAAAAGGTGGTCTGAGACCTGGTCATGCTAGCATGCTTATCTTGGATTCCACCCTCCATAATTATGAGAAATAAATGTTTGTTGTTTAAGCCACCCAGTCTATAGCACTCTGTTAAGCAGCCTGAGCTGACTAAAACACTGGTGTATTGCCAGTGCCTGGAGAAGTAGGAACTCAATAAATATTTATTGCATGGATGAATAGATGAAAAGCGCTTAAGAAATGCTTGTTGATTGCCTGGCCGACATGGCTCAGTGGTTGAGCATTGACCTATGAACCAGAAGGTCACAGTTTGATTCCTGGTCAGGGCACATGCCGGGTTGTGGGCTCAATCCCCAGTCTGGGGCATGCAGGAGGCAACCAATCAATGATTCTCTCTCATCATTGATGTTTCTATCTCTCTCTCCCTCTCCCTTCTTCTCTGAAATCAATAAAATTATATAAAAGAAATGCTTGTTGATTGATTGATTGACCTAGATTGGACAGATGATTAACAAGAACAAAGATTAAATAGCAAAGAAAGACATTATGTCATTCTTAAAAATCAAACAATACTCCAGATCCTTGGGTCTGGTCCAGATTTGTGGAAGGAGAGGGAAAGGTAGAGGAAGAGGTAGGCTGTTAGCAGAGAAGTTTTCTATGTTCCCAGGGAATCAGATTATGTAGGGAGCGCTGAGTCATCTCAGGAAGTCATTACAATACTTCAGTGCTCCCTACGAACAGCAACCCCTGGAGAAAGCTTTGAGGGAGTTTAGTTCCTTTTTCACCTTTGATATGAGGAAGCTCCTTTTGCAGAATGACTTTTTCAGCCTCCCAGGGGCTGTGGTTATTTGATATTCAGAATATGTCAGCGAGTGTCCTGATGTATCAGTCACAGTCACATTCATGTTTCTCCTGAGCCCAGGAAACTATTGGCTGCAAAACAAAATGGATTTAAAGTGTGACATAAAGAGCGATCCAAAATGGTGGTGAAATAGGTGGAAGTCACACTCGCCTCCTCCCAGGACCAAAGTGGAATTACAACTAAAATATAGAACAACCAGCCTGACTAACCAACTGAAGACTAGCTGAAGAGAAGTTTCATAACTGAGGATTTACAGAAGATGCCACATCAAGGCTGGTAGAAAGGGTGGAGTCTCAGCCCTTTCAGGGCTTCCCAGCCCAGAGCACAGAGC
Organism: Myotis vivesi; assembly: GCA_035771395.1. Lineage (NCBI taxonomy): Eukaryota > Metazoa > Chordata > Mammalia > Chiroptera > Vespertilionidae > Myotis > Myotis vivesi. The sequence goes on along the minus strand of JAWPEG010000010.1, from coordinate 2,608,324 downwards.
CCAGAAGAAGCACTCACATAATATCTGACTGTGAACTCCAGTAAGGTTTCTGTCCACCGGGGAGAGATAGGAGTCTGCTAGAGACTCAGGCACCTTTTATTTTTATTTTTTTTAATATATTTTATTGATTTTTTACAGAGGAAGGGAGAGGGATAGAGAGTTAGAAACATCAATGAGAGAGAAACATCTACCAGCTGCCTCCTGCACACCTCCTACTGGGGATGTGCCCGCAACCAAGGTACATGCCCTTGACTGGAATCGAACCTGGGACCTTTCAGTCCGCAGGCCGACGCTCTAGCCACTGAGCCAAACCGGTTTGGCCCCAGGCACCCTTTTAAAGAGCCAAACACAAAAAAAACCGTGTTCTGGTGCAGGGATAGCAAAGCAGAGTAGAATCCTTTAAGGAGAGAGTGGGATTTGTGGCTCCAGGGAGAGAGATAAAGAGACAGCTGTCAGGTTCCCTTTGCTGAATCCTTCTCCCATAATGCAGATGTCATCTTTCTTGGGTGGAGCACTACCCTCAATATGACGTCAGCCTGGGGGATGCAATAATCCACCCTCCTGACTCCCTGCCATCCAACCTTGTAGAGCTCATGCCCTGTAGAGAAGTTACCTGCCTGGACCAGCATGTAGAGATCCAGGCAGACTCAGGGGATGTCAGTGACTGAACTGTGTGGCTCCAGGTTAGGAGCCATTCCTTCTACCTTCCTGGGAGATTGATTTGTGTCTCCCCTTTAGAGAAGATCCACTAGCTTCACCCTTTGGATTCTTGCAACTCCGCCCTGCTGAGCTTGGGCTCCTAGGAGGTCTGGACAGAATCCAGACAGACTGAGTTGTGTGGTTCTAGAATGGGGGTCATTTATCCCTCACACGCCTGACCGGTGCAACGCCTTCTCTTCACACAGCCAGATCGTGGTCTGGTTGGGCCTAATAAACCCTGCTGGACTCACCCTGATGACTTCCTGAGACCCTGCCCCACCCACCACAAGGGTCTGCAGACATTCAGCTGGTGGCAACTAGCCTTGGTGTACCCTGGGACTTTTGCTGAGTGGCCTCAGACACAGCACTGGTACCAAGTTTGAGCCTATATCCATCTATTCAACAACCCTTTCCCCTACCAGGTGACTCACTGAGAACCTACTGCTTGCAACTTGAGTACCATCAGAGGCTTTTTCAGTGACTGAGCCTACCAGGCAGCTAGCAAAAGGAGGTAGGCGGGGTAGATCTCAGGATACAGTGGGCCATTGGCTGACCTGCCCCTGGCTCGGTGCTGGTAGAAACAGGCATTAATGCTCAGCTTGGTCCTTCACACACACATCCAGGATCAGCAGAGACAGCTGCCAACTGTGGATCACTTTGTACCGCCCAACAGGTTGTCCAGAGCCAGTCACAGAAGAGTCTGACATTGACCTGTACCAGAGTCACTCCAAGAGGACCCAGGACCAGCACATCCAGTGGCCAGCCTCAGACAGCATTAGAGCAGGATCCAACTAATTTCACAATCGGAAAATCCAAAGGGAGATCTTGGCCTAGACCATACCCTGCTGAGGTGAATTCCGCTTTGTGTGGTCAGCACCTGCATAGCAGATTGTACACTGGTCTGAGTCAATTCCCACAGTCAGCCAACCTGGGGTTGACCCCATGCATGAATGGGCCAATAGCAATCAACATTCAATTACATCCGGACAGCCCACATAACCCACACAAGGGACATTCCTGGAGCACCCAGGTCAGGTGATCAAGGAGACTGCACCACTGGGCCCCACAGGACACCTGCTACAAAAGGCCACCCTATCAAGGCTGGGAGACATAGCAGATCAATCTAATACACAGAAACACACACACACAGGCAGGCAAAATGAGGAGACAAAGAAATATTCCTCAAATGAAGGAACAGGAGAAATCTAAAAAAAAAAAAAAAAGCCAAATGAAAAGAGACAAGCAATCTACTGAATATAAAGTTCAAAATAAATGGTTATAAGGATGCTCAAGGAATTTCATGAGAAATACAACAGTATGAAAACCGATGGGGCCTTTATCCCTCACACATAGAAACCATAAAAAAGAACCAGTTAGAAATACAGGATATAATATTTGAAATGAAGAATACACTAGAAGGAATAGACAGTAGGTTAGATGAAGTAGAGGACTGAATCAGAGGGTTGAGGAGACAGGGTATCAGAAAACCCCCAATCAGAGCAGCAAAAAGAAAAAAAAAATCTTTTTTAAATGAGGATAGTTTAAAGGGACCTTTGGAACAACATGAAGTGTAACAACATCTGCATCATAAAGGTACCAGAAGGAGAAGAGAGAGAGAGCAAAGAATGGAGAACCTATTTGAAGAAATAATGACCAAAAACTTCCCTAACCTGGTGAAGGAAAAAGACACATAGGTCCAGAGAGCCCCAAACAAAATGAACCCAAAGAGGAGGCCCAAACCAAGACACATCATAATTAAAATGCAAAAGGTTAAAGACAAAGAGAGAATCTTAAAATCAGCAAGAGAAATATAGTTAGTTACCTACACTGGAGCTCCCATAAGACTGTTGGCTGATTTCTCAACAGAAACATTTCAGGACAGAAGGGACTGGCAGGAAATATACAAAGTGATGAAAAGCAAGACCCTACAACCAAGACTTTACCCAGCAAAACTATTATTTAAAATTAAAAGAGAAATAGTTTTCTAGACAAGAGAAAATTACAGGAGTTTATTACCCCTAAACCAGTATTATAAGAAAAGTTAAAGTGTCTTCTTTAAGAAAAAAAGAAGAAGAAACCAGAGGAACATAGTTATAAAGAATAAAATTATAATAAATATGTATCTATCAATAATCACTTTAAATACAAATGGCATACATGCTCCAATCAAAAGACAGGGTAGCTGAATGGATAAGAAATCAAGATCCATATATGTGCTGTCTATTAGAGATTCACCTCAAGAACAAGAGACACACACAGACTAAAAGTAAAGGGATGGGAAAAAGTATTTCATGCAAATAAAAATGAAAAAGAGGTGGGGTAGTAATGCTTTTATCAGACAAAATAGACTTTAAAACAAAGGCTATAAAAGAGACAAAGAAGGACACTACATAATAATAAAGGGAGCAATCCAACAAGAGGATATAACCCTTGCAAACATTTATGTACCCAACATAGGAGTACATGAATGTGTAATATAAATCTTGGTGGACATAAAGGGAGGGATCAACAGTAATACAGTCATAGTATTTTAATACCCCATTGACATGAGTGGGTATATCTTCCAGACAGAAAATCAACAAGCCATCTTAAAAGACACACGAGATGAGATGGATTTAATTGATATCTTCAGAGCATTTTACCTCAAAGCAGCAGAATATAAAATTCTTTTCAAGTACACATCAAACATTTTCTAGGATAGACCACATGGTAGGACACAAAACAAATATCAATAAATGTAAGAAGACTGAAATTTTAACAAGCATTTCCTCTGACCATAATATCATGAAATCAATCACAAGAAGAAAACTGAAAAACGCTGAGGCTAAATGGCATGTTACTTAACAATGAATGGTTTAACAGTGAGGTCAAGGAAAAATTAAAAGATATATTGAAACAAATGAAAATGAGAATACAATAACCCAAAATCTATGGGACACAGTGAAAGCAATCCTCAGAAAGAAATTCATAGCATGACAGGCCTACCTCAAGAAACAAGAAAAACCTCAAATAAACAATCTAACTTTACATTTAAAGAAACTAGAAAAAGGATAACAAAGAAATCTCAACATGAGTAGTAGAAAGAAAGTAATAAAGATCAGAGCAGAAATAAAATTAATAGGGTCTAAAAACAATATAAAATATCAATGAAACCAAGAGCTGCCTCTTTGAAAAGATAACAAGATAGACAAACCTTTAACCAGAGTCATCAAGAAAAAAAGAGAGAGGACCCACATAAATAAAATGAGAAATGAAAAAGAGAAGTAACCACAGAAGTGCAAATGATTGTGAGAAACTATTACAAACAACTATATGCCAACAAATTGGACAATCTGGATCAAATGTAATTCCTAGAAACATACATTCTCCCAAAACTGAATCAACAAAAAACAGAAAATCTAAACAGAGGGATTACAGCTAATGAAATTGAAGTGGTAATTTAAAGCTCTACCCCCAAAACAAATGCCCTGGACTGGGTGGCTTCATAGGTAAATCTTATCAAACATTTAAAGAAGAACTAAAACCTATCCTTCTCAAATTTTTCCAAGTAAGTATAGAAGGAGGTCTCCCAAATTCTTTTTACAAGACACCAGCATTATCCTAATTCCAAAACAAGATAAAGAAAGAAAAGTATAGGCTAATATCCCAGATGAACATAGATGCAAAATTCTTCAACAAAATATTTGCAAATTGAATCCAGCAGTATATTAAAAAGATCATATACTATGACCAATGGGGATTTATTACTGGTACACTATCCATAAATCAGCTAATGTGATGTACCACATTATTGTTGGTGCTCTTATCCCAATATCAAGAAGGGTTCAGGAATCTGGTAAAGGCTGTGCGTAGATTTAATAGGAATCCAGAGACTAATAAAGAGTCTGGAGATGAGATATAATTTTGATAGTCATTTGGGGGCCAAAGGAGCTTAACTAAAAGAGCTAAGATCTAAGGCCTTAGGTTCTCTCTTCGTCCCCAGTACCCCATGCTTTTTATTAATACAACTTGTCCTGAGGTAAGGCAGAGATATACACATCAAAGGGTCAGGGTTTGGTACAGAGTCCATTGTTAGAATGGGGGAATTAGCCCACGGCTGTTCAGGTGTTTGGCCAGTAGGAGGCAATAACATGTAGATTAGCTGTCTGGCAGCCAAGAAATCAATTTAATGTATCCTATTCAGGTTTGGGGAAATGCCTTTAGCCATTCCCAGATGCAGCTATGCTGTCATGCTGGACTTGGTCTCCGGCACCACATAAAGTGAAGGATAAAAATCATATGATCATATCAATATATGCAAAAAAGCATTTGACAAAATTCAGTACCCGTTTATGAAACGAACTCTCAGCAAAGTGGGAATAGAGGGGACATATCTCACTTTGATAAAGGCCATAAATGACCAACTCACAGCTAACATAATGCTCATGAGGAACAATTAAAAGCATTTCCCTTATGATCAGGAACAAGACAGTGAAAACCACTTTCACCACTCTTACTCAACATAGTACTAGGAGTCCTAGCCACAGCAATCAGACAGGAAAAAGACATAAAAGGCATCCAAATACCAATGGAGTATTTCTCAGAACTAGAACAAATATTCCAAACATTTATATGAAACCACAGACAAAACAAAACAAATCTCCACAGCAATCTTGAGAAAGAAGGACAAAGTTGGAGGAATCATGCTATTTGATATCAAACTACACTACAAGGCCACAGTGAACAAAACAGTATGGCACTGGCATAAAGACAGACATATAGATCAATGGAACAGAATAGAGAGCCCAGAAATAAACCCACGCCTATATGGTCAATTAATATTTGGCAAAGGAGACAAGAACATACAATGGGTAAAGACAGTCCATTCAATAAAAGGTGTTGGGAAAATTAGAGAGATGCATGCAAAAATTAAACTAGACCACCTTCTTATACCATGTACAAGAATAAACTCAAAATGAATTAAAGATTTAAATGTAAGATTCAAACCATAAAAATCCTAGGAAAAAACATGGGCAGTAATACCTAGGACATATCTCTTACTAGTATTTTTTCTAATATATCTCCTCAAGCAAGGGACACAAAAGAAAATATAAACAAGAGGGACTACATGAAGCTAAAAAGCTTTTGCACAGGAAAGGAAAACATCAAAAAAATGCAAAGACAACCCACTGAATGGAGGAACATATTCATCAATGATGCATCTGATAAGGAGTTAATATCCAAAA
>JAWPEG010000010.1:2566710-2577448 GCA_035771395.1 Myotis vivesi | reverse complement strand
CGCAGAGAACCCCAAACAAAAGGAATCCAAAGAGGACCACACCAAGACACATCATAATTAAAATGCCGAGAGCAAAAGACCAAGAGAGAATCTTAAAAGCAGCAAGAGAAAGAGACTCAATTACCTACAAGGGAGTACCCATAGGACTGTCAGCTGATTTCTCAACAGAAACTTTGCAGGCCAGAAGAGAGTGGCAAGAAATATTCAAAGTGATGAATGCCAAGAACCTACAACCAAGATTACTTTATCCAGCAAAGCTATCATTCAGAATTGTAGGTCAGATAAAGAGCTTCACAGATAAGAAAAAGCTAAAGGAATTCATCACCACCAAACCAGTATTATATAAAATGCTGAAAGGTATCCTTTAAGAAGAGGAAGAAGAAGAAAAAGGTAAAGATACAAATTATGAACAACAAATACGCAACTATCAACAAGTGAATCTAAGAATCAAGTGAATAAATAATATGATGTACTGAATGAACTGGTGATTATAATAGAATATGGGACATAGAAAGGGAATGGACTGACTATTCTTGGGGGGGAAAGGGGTGTGGGAGATGCGGGAAGAGACTGGACAAAAATCGTGCACCTATGGATGAGGACAGTGGATGGGGAGGGAGAGCGGAGGGTGGGGTGGGAACTGGGAGGAGGGGAGTTATGGGGGGAAAAAAGAGGAACAAATGTAATAATCTGAACAATAAAGATTTAATTTAAAAAAAAACTGGAAGTATTCAGAAGCAAGTGACCCTCCGCTTGCATTCTCGCCTGAGCCCGCCAACGTGAGGGGCGAGCCTGCTCCCTGATCATCTGCCTCTTGGCAGCAGCTGCCCCTGTGGGTGCCGCAGTGTCAGACACAGTGAGCACGGCCATCTGTCCTCATAGCGGCGATGTCAGGGATCTCCACTGTCCAGCTCGGTCGTCAGAGCTGTGCTTTGCTGGGACTTTCACCTCCCTGATCCCACAGCAAGACCGACTGTTCAATTGATCTACCAAACAGCCTCTCTCTCCTTTTGTGCCTCTAAAATCCTTTAAAAACACCAAATAAAGAAGTTTGAAGTCATATTTAGATGATTTTCAGATCATTCCTCTGTGACTTTTTCCTGTCCTGACAGAATGAGCAACAACCAGGGCCCGTTGGAGCCACATAGAGAACATGCTGCACCCACCTGGGCGCGCCCGCTCTCAGGTGAGACTGTGTGTGCCCTGTGCTTCCTTTAGGAGACGGACCTCCAAACCCATCTCATTCTAACAGCGTGTTGTCCTTGTGATCAAGAGACTTCAGGGACACAGCTCACATCAGCTCACTTTGCAGAAAAGAGATTGGAGGCTCCAGAGACCTGCCCCAGAAATGTGCATCTGTCCCTGATAGGCCAGGCCTGGGGTCCAGGTGAGCCTCTTATTCCCAGGTTACCATGTTGCAGAAGACTGGAGAAAAACCAAGCAACGCTTTAGAGAAATGGAGTTACACAGTTTATTTATGCCGGCAGACTCAGCGGAATAATTTCCCGAGTCTGAGCAAAGTAACATGTAGGGAGCTTCTTCTTTATACCTTTCGGGTGTCTTTGTCCCCCAAATATGGATTATGCTTCTGGTCCTCTCGCAGGCTTTGCAAAAAAAAGCCCCAGGTGGTGGGGATCTTGAGACCATATCTAATGGTCTCGCCTGGCACCAGTGCTAATAACCCCGCCCCCTCTGGAGCTGTGCACTGTTCATAGTTTATGGCCTCTGTGAAATGTGAGCATTTAGGTAATAGGTCCTGCAAGACCAGTTTCTGGAAAAGTGACTTAATTATAGGTTATCAAGAATGTACACTGGGCTTGCTGGCACAGATTCAGATTGCTAGCCCCCCCAAATATCAGGGTTACTTTGGAATTAGCCTTTTAGCCTTCTCAACCACCCTACCCTAAAAAGAAAACCTTAGGGTGGTAGATACTCATTTTGCCTCTTGGCAAGTACACTGACTGTGTTCTGTCCTTTCCCACAGGTGAATACCACAAAGGTAGGTGCCAGTGTCCAAACTCACCCCTGGACCTACGCTGAGCGAGAGCTGAGGGGAGACAAAGAGTCGAAACGCAGACCTAGGATTTCCTTTATCATTGGGCTGTCAAGAGGCAGAGTCTAGTCCAGTGATGGCGAACCTTTTGAGCTCGGCATGTCAGCATTTTGAAAAACCCTAACTTAACTCTGGTGCCGTGTCACATAGAAATTTTTTGATATTTGCAACCATAGTAAAATAAAGACTTATATTTTTGATATTTATTTTATATATTTAAATGCCATTTAACAAAGAAAAATCAACCAAAGAACTGAGTTTGCGTGTCACCTCTGACATGTGTGTCATAGGTTCGCCATCACTGGTCTAGTCTATTACACAGAGGACCAAAACTACCCACATGATTAGCACCGGTGCTTCCTTCTGCCCATAACTGTCGCGGGGCACAATAATCTTATATAAGGAGAGGACTGTCTTCCCTACAAGTGATTCTCCAGTATCTCGGCAGTGGAGATGGAGAGAGTGCAGCGGCCGAATTCAGCTCTCAGGATGTTCCAGCTCTCATATCATTGGTTTTGGGTCTTTGGGCTTTTTTTTTTTAGATGCAAAACCATAAATAGAGTAGGTGGGTGGTCCTTTTGCAGACCCATTATCAGTAATCACTTGCCTGGGCTTGCCTGCTTTGTCCTCTTATTTAAAAATAGTATTAAGGGGAGGGCAGGACAAGGAAGTGAGAGTGGGCAAGGAATATCTTGCTTTATGTTTCCGCCCTTACACTTGAATCTAAGAATTTGCCTATCGCTTTCACATTTCAACCAAGCAAAAAGAAAGTCTTACAAGTTAAAAGACAGCCCACTTACTTAGTTGAATCTTTCCAATTTGAAAACTACAGAAGCTGGAAAGAGGCATAAGATCACAGTTTAATTGCAGCAAAATAGGTTTTGCTTTCTTTCGGGAGCTGGTTCCTTGTCACCAGCTTGTGCCAAGGCTGTTCACTCAAGATTGTGAAGAAACCTGTGTCCACTAGTGCTTGCCTGGCCCTCCCCACATCTGTATCTTTATGCTTCCCATTCTCCACAGTCATTGGGTGAGCGTCTTAGGTCAGGTTCCCAGGAAACAGACTCTGAGAAGGAGATGACATGCAGGAGTTAGCTGGGGTGTGCTCTCAGAAACAGCACCTGGGAGGAGATGAGGGACAGAGCTGCAGCTCCGAGCTGGGATGGCCCTTCAGAGTTACCCCAAAGTGGTGGGGTGCAGGCTTCTGTAGCTCCAGATCACTGGGCCACGGACTGGGGGCTGTCTTCAACTGGAAAGACATGACCTTGGGCCAGGATGGAGGTGTGAGCCAGGAAGTGGGAGGAATGAGTGCCTTATCCTGGAGGGGAATCAGGGTAGCCTGCCCCATTGCTCCCTACAGTTGCTTCTCTCTCCTCCTCAGAAAACAAGCTAATGAATGCAGGCCTCTTGTGTGTTTGTGCTACATGTGTATCCACGGCGCCTACCCACTAGTTGCTAAGATGCTAAATGAGTACTTATTGAAGTAATATTGAGTTAGACTTTTTGTTCTATATATTTCTATTTCAATTTTTTTAATTGTCAAGAGTATTACAGATGTCCCCCATGGTCCCCCTTACCCACCCCCCATGGCTCCCAACCCACTCCAGGCCTTCAAGGCACTACTGTGTGTGCCAATGGGCTATGCATATGCGCATATAGTTTCTTTGGTTAATCTCATCCCACTCCCCCAACTCCTTCCCTCTGAGACCTATCAGTCTGTTCCAGGCTTCAATGCCTCTGGGACTATTTTGTTCCTTCAGTTTATTTTGTTCATTAGATTCCACATATGAGTGAGATCATGTGATATTCCTCTTTCTCTGACTGGCTTATTTCACTTAGCATAATAATCTCCAGGTCCCTCCATGCTGTCTCAAAGGGTAAGAGCTCCCTTTTTTTAACAGCTGCTTACTACTCCATGGTGTAAACGTACCACAGCTTTTGGGCACTTGGGCTGTTTCTAGATCTTAGCTATTGTAAATTGTGCTGTTATGAACATGGGGGTGCATACATTCTTTCTGATTGATCATAATAGCATGGGTCGATTTCTGGGATATCTGTTCTGTTCCATCATCTACATGTGCCATATCAGACTATCAGACTATTTTAATGTTAAATTTTTAACATTTTTATCAGCTATTTGTAGCTTAAAAAGTCAAATTGTTCTACAGGGGTTGTAATGGAAACCAGTAGTTTCTGGTCCCACTTCCCTCCCCTTTCTCTCCCCAATCCCCCCCTCCCCAAAGCCATTCACTTGAGGTTCTATTTGATTCCATGATTTTAGATAATGACTTGCAATGCTTTTCTTGATTTTTAGTTTTATTTTCTATTGACTTCCACTGTGAAAATGAGCATTTCATTATCTTATACTTTTCCCCAACCACTCCCCTCCCCACACTTCCTTTTTCTTTGTTCTGTAGCTAATCAAAATATACTTATAATGTTAGTTGATTACAGTATAATGTTCACATAGTAATATCTATGTAATCATTGTTCACTTGGTTGTGTGGGCTACAATGACTTTATCTGTTGTACAATTTTTGCTTTGCTTGATTTCAATAATGTTCTTGTTTCTTCCTTTGAATCATTTTCTAACTACTTTGCATGATTTTATCCCCAAACTCTCAGCCAAAAGTATAAATCTCTTCTCATTATATTCATTTACATCAAGTAATGCATCCGTTTCCTGTTCCTCTTGGTGAGGTACCTTCTGGCCCCTCCAGCCTCCCACTTCTCTCTAGATCTGCGGTGTGGACGGTGCACCGGAACCTGGCATCTCCTTTCACCATGATGCTGGGGGTTCGCTCTCCTCTCATGCTGTATCCCTGCTTCCTAGAGTCCATGTTTGTCTCCTTCTTGGTTTATCCCTTATTTTGATGGAGAGCATCCCCCAGTAGCTGCCCAGAGAGGTGCCTGTGACATGTGTTTGGAGAACTTATACAATAGTTGTAACTTGCACAACTTTTTTTCAACCTCCACCACCATGATATGGCACATGGCTTTCCTGGATTAGAATTATATTGGAAATCACTTTTGTGTGTGATTTTTTAAGCACTGCCCTAATGTTTTCTTACTTCCAGTGTCATTACTTAGAACTTCAATACCATTCTGATTTCTTACCCCTCACACGTGACCTGGTTTTTCTATCGGGGAACTTTCCCACTGCCCCGCCCCCGGGGTTCTGAGTGTCACTGTGCTGTGTCTGGGTGTGGGTCTCCTCTCAGTGATCGTGCAACACTCGGTGGATCCTCTCAGCATAGCAACGCATGGCCTGCGACTCTGGAGTTTTTCCTGAGTTACTCCTTTCCCTCGGTTTGCTTTCTATAATGCCTGCTATTTGGATATTGTATATCCAGCACTGGTTTTCTATTCTTTTCCACATTTTTCTGTTCTTCTCTACCTTTGATTTCTTTTTATTGTTATGCTATTCTCTAGGCTATTCTTTTTTACTACCATATTCTTCATTTCCAAAAACTCCTTTTTTTTCTTTTCTATACATTCCCTTATTTATCAGAGGCTAAGTAGCTAGTTTTTTCAAATTTTCTTCCTTTCCTACATTGCTTCTGTTTCCTCTAAGTCCTTCTTTCTCTTCCTGTTTGTGTCAGTTAGCTATTGGCGCAGATGCTGCCTCGCAGGCCATCCCCACCCCGTAGCTTTACAGCGCGAAGAATTTATCTCTCACCCAGGAGTCTTCATGGCAGGCCTGTGGGCGGCTGCTGTGTTTCTGCTGTACGTTCTTACTCTCTGGGACCTGTTGATGGGGAAAAGCTGAAGAGGGCAAGGCCAGCATAAGAGCTCCTTGCAACCCGTTGCTCGTGTCACCTCCACACACATCTCCTTGGTCCAAGCAATCACATGCCAAGTCCCCCATATTAGAATCAGGCTGTACGTCTGTCCACAATGGAAGGAAGAAAGGGTAAGTATTTGCTGAACAATAAACCGAATATTCTCCCGTGTGTTTCTCTGGGTTTCTGTCTTTTCGTTGGAGGCTTTTCTGAAATGCTTGGTGAGACCCGCCAGGTCTGCTCTTACCAGAGTGTGAGGACCAAGAACGACTGGAGCTTTCTGGGACTGCCCGGACGTGGTGACTGTGAGTTGTGTGGACAGCCTGGCTGGCTGGTGCCCGGGGACCACCACCCCTAAGCACCTCGAGTCTTGTCCCTGAGCAGCTCAGTTTCTCAGAGAAGAACCTTCATGTCCTGCCTGGAGGACTGACCCGCGCTCAGCAGTCTGGGAAGCAGGTGGAAGAAGGGAGCCAAGGCCTCGCTATTTTAATAACCTCCATTTCCAGGGCGGCTTCCCACGCAGCTCTGCCTGGCATCCCTGACTCCGTGGAGTCTGGTTCAATCTCTTTCAGGAGCCAACCTTTACTCCTGCTGCTTGGAAGGGGGGCGCCACCAGCAGAGTGGAGGGGAGGTTGGGGCCCAGGGTCTCCCCGCTTCTTATGAACTCTCAACACATGCCCCCGTTTCTAGATCACCCAAACACCCACTCTCAGAGGAACCTTGTGCCACCTTTCTGGGCCGTTCCAGAGCTCCTACTGCCTCTGGGCTTCTCCCGCCGCAAATCTGAGATTGACCTTTACCTGGCACATGCACTTTGCCATCAGCTGCCCCGTTTCTAAGTTTATTCTGTCGTTCCCTTTCCTGTTCCCTTTCGTGTGTGGTGTTGAGCATCACTGTCCTCTCGCTGTGACTTCTGTTCAGGACAGACTGGCACTGCACAGTGTTAATCAACCATACGTCACGAGAAGTCTCTGCACCCAGGATCTCTTAACTAACCCATCACCTAGCATGTTTCCCTATGGATGTGGAGATAACTCTTTGCTTATTTTTATTATTATTGTCCGCAACTCATTTAATCAATCCTCTGTTGCCGAAACCGGTTTGGCTCAATGGATAGAGCGTTGGCCTGGGGACTGAAGGGTCCCGGGTTCGATTCTGGTCAAGGGCATGTACTTGGGTTGTGGGCACATCCCCAGTGGGAGATGTGCAGGAGGCAGCTGATCGATGTTTCTCTCTCATCGATGTTTCTAACTCTCTATCTCTCTCCCTTCCTCTCTGTAAAAAATCAATAAAATATATTTAAAAAAAAACAATAATCAATCCTCTGTTTATGAACATCTGGGTTACTTTTTATTAAAACAGTGCTATGGCAGACATATCTGCAAACACTGGTGGATATTTTGAACAGGTTCACGTGGTGTGATTCCTGGCAGCAGGAAGCAGCGGGCACCTGGGCTCTGCGGCTGCTGCCTGCACAGGTCACAGGTCCATGGCCAGGGGGTGTCCAGCCTTTTCCCACGGAGCCCGAGGCCGGAGAAGAGCAGCCTCCGTTCACGATGCAGACGGAGCCAGTGGGTTGCGCTTACAGCGAAGCACTGACCCCAGGAGTGTGCTCCCGGCGGCTGGCGATGTCCAGCTAAGAGGAGCAGCGTCTATGCTGGTGAGAGAAACAGGGCACTGAAGAGGAACCCGCTGTCCGGTCATTTTCTCTGGAGCCGGGCATGAAAACTGGCATTTGCTCCATCTTTGTAGACGCCTCTGAACATGCAGAATAAGTGGGGGAGATGGTACCACCCGCCAGGGCCCTGCTGGAGTCACGACTGCACATGTCGCACGTGCGGTGACCCTCCTGGGGGCTTGGAAATGACTGCCATCCCCTTCCTCACCCAGCACAGCGCCCCACAGGCCTTCCCGGACCTGTGCCCGCCCTCCGTCCTCTGCCGCCACTGCTGTTGTCCGGCTGGTCCTGCTGCACCTATCATTTGGGAAGGAGAGCAGATGAGACTGGATTGTGTAAGCCTGTGCCTCACACAGTCGGGAGGGGAGAAGCTGAGTCCTGTGGGAGGCGCTGAGCAAGCATGTCTTCTCAGTGTTGTGTTTACTGCCTCCCGGGGTTGCTCACGTGTCAGGAAGCGTGAAAATGGAAGGACAAACAGAAACAAAGCCACAAAGACAGACAGACAAGCCAGCACCTGCCGTTTAATCCCACGTGGATCTACCTCACTCCATTAAGGAGCATGATAGTACATCACGTGTGCATGTGTTAGAACATGGGAGTAATCTCACTATAGTAAATTTAAAATAGAAATAGCCCATAATAGCCATCATTTATTCAGCATTGTCAGGAGCTAAGAATTGACATGTATGATCTCATTCAGATGCTCTCAACTCCTTGTGGTGGGTGTTTTTATTACACCCATTATTACCCCCATTTTATAGCTGAGAGAAGTTGAAGACATTGCTAAGAAATCATGGGGTTTGAGCCCCCGTATTCTGACCCTGAGCCATGCAGTCTACTACAATAACTACTAAAATTTCTTCAGATTACCTTCCACAGGCAACATTTTCGTTGTATTAATGTGTACAAAGTGTTTGTACTCTGTTCTCTCTACTCTCACTTATCAAACATGTACCGTCTTGTCCAAACTACATTAACATGTAATTTGCATCTTAATAGGCTCATAATATTATATCGAACTATCATAGCTTCATTCACCAAACCATTTTCCTTCCACAGAAGTTCCATGTTTTCATTATTTTTGGTTATACAGACCACACTCTAATGAGCTTCTCAGCTCTCGCCTTTGCTTTAGAAATACATATATTTCCTTAGGAGAATTCCAACAGTGGATTTGCCACATATTATCATGTCACTTTCCAAAGTATGCGAACTTACAGTACTACCAGGAGTGAATTAATAGAAGAATTGTACTGCATTCTCGCTAAACTTAGCCTAAGGGAACATCTTCGAACCGGATAAATAAGTGCAGTGCCGCAACAAAAGGTTATTGTTAGAAACCAGACTGTCCTTGGCGCCTCCCCCTCATTCCTGCGGTCCCTGCCCTGCCGCCCTCATGTCTTCCTCTGAAGGCGGAGTGGCAAGCGTGGCTCTGCGGCAGGACATCAGCTGCTCGGACTCAGCTGGAACAGGCGGCCCAATCTCAGATGTAGCAGCTGGCACTGAAACGGCTCCTTCCCTGCCTTCCCAGTCTCCAGCTCCCTCTCAATTTTGTTAATAAAAACATTGGGCACATGTGGCTCCTACTTTCTATGCCCTCATCAGTTTCCATAACTTGAACAGTCTCGCTCCCAAAACTGACGCATCCCCTTCATTTCCCAAAGCCACCGGTGCATTCGGATCCTCGCTGCCAGGGCAGCACAGGTTTTGTAACAGCTGCTTTTCCACTATCACCCCACATGGACCCCTCTACCCCCAGCACAGCCTCTGAGCGCGTCATTTCTCTGCCTCAGGAATGGCATGAGCCCTGTGGTAGCTCGTGCCTCCTGAGATGTGTACCCCTCTCTTTCCCATCAGGTCCCCAGGGCACCCAGCTGACCTTGAAATGTGTGATGGACAGGAGCCAGTCCTTGCACTGTGTGTGGTGGTGTTGACTGCTTTGGGTCGCTCTTGGCTCCTAAGCATCTTTAAAGGCACCAGTGAGCAGAACACACCTTCCGGCCTCTTTCTCCTAGTCGCCAGCTCCCTGCCGGATCTCGCCTCTTCCTGGTCAGTCACCTGCCTGCACGCCGGGCCATGTCCTCCACTGCTTCCCGCTGCCAGACTCTGCCTCCTGCACAGCCTCAGAGGTCACTAAATTGGGGTGCTCTTGTGAACCGTCAGGCCACCCACAGGTGCTGGCCTCTGCCTGGGAAGCCCTCCCATTCTTGCCCCGCCTTCTGTTTCATGGCTCAAGTTCAATGCCACCAACCCTGGATTCTTCTGAGACTTTCCCAGCGTCATGCATTCGTGATGCCGGGCCGCCATCTCTGGCTGCACAGGCTCACCCTGCTATAGGGACTGGCGGGGCCCGTTCCCTGGAGGGGAACTGTCCCTGGAAGCAGCGCTTTGGGCTGCCTTTGGCCTTCCCGCTGCCAGGTGTGGCCCCTCCCACAGACCACAGCTGAGGACACAGCCGGCCCTGCCTCCCCTAAGGGGACAGGTCACAAGTCCAGCCCAGTCACCTCAAAGGAGTCCTAACGTGTACCAGTGATGGCGAACCAATGACACCTTGTCAGAGGTGACACACGAACTCATTTTTTGGTTGATTTTTCTTTGTTAAATTGCATTTAAATATATAAAATAAATATCAAAAATATAAGTCTTTGTTTCACTATGGCAGCAAATATCAAAAAATTTCTATATGTGACACCTCACCAGAGTTAAGTTAGGGTTTTTCAAAATGCTGACGCCGAGCTCAAAAGGTTCACCATCACTGGATAGTGAGATCCAGCTTCAGACAGAAGTGGGCCCTGCCCTGCACCTCCACTCCATTCCCCACCTCCTTCCCCTCAACCCACCATCTCTTTCTCACTCCCCCACCTCCTCTCCCTCCTCCCACCTCCTCTCCCTCCTGCTACCTCCTCTCCCTCCACCCACCTCCTCTCCCTCCACCCACCTTCACTCACTCGAACCACATCCTCTCCCTCCAACCACCTGCTCTCCAACCACCATCTCCTATCCTCCTCCCACCTCCTCTCCCTCCTGCTACCTCCTCTCCATCCACCCACCTCCTGTCCCTCCACCCACCTCCCATCCGTCCACCCACCTCTTGTCCCTCCACCGACCTCTTCTCCCTCCACCTACCTCCTCTCCATCCACCCACCTCCTCTCCATCCACCCACCTCCTGTCCCTCCACGCACCTCCTGTTCCTCCACCCACCTCCTCTCCCTCCACCCACCTCCTCT
>JAWPEG010000010.1:2542426-2556564 GCA_035771395.1 Myotis vivesi | reverse complement strand
GTAACCAGGCTGGTGGGGGGACAACTGGGGGCAACCAGGCCTTCAGGGGGTGCAGTAAGGGTAACCAGGCTGGCATGGGGGCAGTTAGGGTAGACCAGACTGGCAGAAGGGGTCTGTTGGGGGCAACCAGGCCAGCAGGGTGGGCAGTAAGGGGTGACCATGCTGGCACGGGGGGGAGGGGGGGTGCAGTTAGGGGCGACCAGGCCGGCGGGTGGGTGGGTGTGTGGGTGACCAGGCAGGCAGGCAGAGGAGGTTAGAGGTGATCAGGCTGGCAGGGGGGCAATCAGGCAGGCAGGCAGGTGAGCAGTTAGGAGCCAGCGGTCCTGGATTGTGAGAGGGATGGGGAGAATGTTTTTATTTTTTAATTTTTTAAAGAAATAAATTTATTATTTAAAAAAAAAAAGAAAGAAAGAATGTGACCTGGTGTCACATTCTTCCTTACCCCCTACTTCCAATTAACCATTCCATTTATTCTACCTCTTAGAGATATTTGTGAAATCCATGTTCTCTTCCCCTGCCCTTTGGCTGGGACCCTTGTGCAGGTCCAGGCAGGCCCAAGGCTCTGAGTGAAGCTTCGGTGGAGGGGGGAACGTTGGTGACTTTAGCCTGAAGGGGTGAAGAAAGCAAAAGCTACCAATGTTCCTGTTTCCTTGCCTAGCCTGTCGTGGTCAAGTGGGAGGCTATCACAAATTTTTGCCTCAGATTTTGTACCATTTTATTCAGAACAGTATAACCTTTGCTTTATATCCAGTCATCCCTAAATCCATTTCAAAGAATGTCTCTGACCCTAGACTTACGGCCTGAAGCCATCAAAGACTAGATTTAGTGAAGGCTGTGAGTGTTGTGGGGAGGAGAGAGAGGATACCAAGCCTGTTGTTGCCATGACAACTGCAGGAACTCTGGCTCCACCCACTTGAAATCTCCCGAGTCTTGGAATGAAAGGCAGTTAATTTAAGGGTTTCTCCTAACATCTTGGCAATTACAGTGATTATCTGGGCCACTTGCTAGAGAGTCTAAATGAGTCCTCAGAGGAGGTATATTCCCAAAATATTCACGTGTGTGAGCGAGAGGACAGACGCGGGCTGCTGATGGGAGAGTCTCCGGAAAGTACCAGGAGACCTTGGGCACGTTCATGGGTGCCCTCAAGTGTCCCACACACCTGTCTTGAACAGCTCATAGGTGCTCACCCTAATCGAGGCACTGATGTCACACAAATAAAACAACCTCTGTCCTTAAAGTATTGTCTGGAGGAGAAGACAAATGTGCAAAGTCCTGAGACTCCAGAGGGAAGAGGCAGGAGCCGTCAGTAGTGACGTTCTCAGATTTGGGTTCAGTTACGTTCCTGCCACTGGGTATTCTTCCTATACAGTTACTTATTTAATCTTTGTAATACCTTAGTGAAAAAATTATTATATTCTTTTTTAAATATATTTTTATTGATTTCAGAGAGTAAGGGAGAGAGAGATAGAAACATCAATGGTGAGAGAGAATCATTGATTGGTTGCCTCCTACATGCCCCCTACTGGGGATTGAGTCCACAACCCAGGCATGTGCCCTTGACCGGTATCAGACCCAGGACACTTCAGTCTGCAGGCTGACACTCTATCCACTGAGCCAAACCAGCTAGGGCATTATATTTTTTAAAAAAATATATTTTATTGATTTTTCACAGAGAGGAAGGGAGAGGGATAGAGTTAGAAACATCGATGAGAGAGAAACATCGATCAGCTGCCTCCTGCACACCTCCTACTGGGGATGTGCCTGCAACCAAGGTACATGCCCTTGACCGGAATCGAACCTGGGACCTTTCAGTCTGCAGGCCGACGCTCTATCCACTGAGCCACACCAGTCAGGGCCAGGGCATTATATTTTTATTTTACAGATGAAGTAACTGATGGTACTGTTGGTGAAATTGTAATTACTTGACCAAGCCTCACAGCATTTAATTGTCAGAGCTAGGATTCAAACAGGGTCTTCATTTCCAGAACCTTATTTCCCCCTCACTATTTCATATCCCTCCTATGTGCTAAACATCCCACCCCTTATTCTCCTCTGCAGAGGCTCTGCCACCCTTGGCTTGGTCTCCATCCCCCTGTCCCAGGCACACCTCGCATACTGTCAGCAGTTCCCTTTTCAGGCACAGGCATCACCAATTTGTTAGAGGGAAAGAGGCCAAAACCACCCTATCCAGTGTTCTCAGTGGTTAGAGCAGCGACCTGCACACCAAAGGGTCGTGGGTTCAATTCCCATCAAGGGCACATACCTGGGTTGAAGGTTCGGTATCCTCTGCAGGAAGCAAGCAATCAACGTCTCGTCTCTCTCACACCAATGCTTTTCTCTCTCCTTCCCCTTACCCCCCTCCTGAAAGAGACTGAGCAAGGATGACTCAGATTGTGGAGGCTGCACAGTGAGGAAGGGGAATAATGAACCAGGGATAGACAGGGAAGGAAAGAAAGAAAGAAAAAGAGAAAGGAAGGGATGGAGGAAAGAAACTCGAGGAGGAGGGAGGGAGGGAGGGAGGGAGGGAAGGAGGGAAGGATGGAGAGTTGTTTTAAAACCTAAAGCAAGGACTTGGCTGGTTCCCTCCTACTTTTATATGTGGTCCAGCTTTTCCCAGGAGTCTCGAGGGAGGAGCTCATGCCTTCTGAGTAATCTCCACGTTAATTGTTTTGGGACTATAGGTCCCAATGCCCTTCCCAAAGAATTTACTAACAAACCACAGGACAAACTATTCCTGCTTTGATAGATATGTTTTTCTCTAAGAAATCACATGTTCTACTGCACCACTCTGATCACCTGTCTCTTAAAATACACCCTGAAAATCCGTTGTTTGCCAAATCACTGAGCTTCCACAGTGTCCCCACACATTAAGATCCATTTATTCCCGAATTGGGATTTCCCCCACTGGGGGTAGGCAAGAGAGGGGTGATCTGCCTGCTAAGTGGGTGTCCACCGTGAGCAGAGCCTGCCCTGAAGCCAGAGGGAGATGTAGGGAGAGCAGGCGCAGGGTCAGGAGGAGAGCTGGGCTCTCTCAGCAGAGTCAGGCAGCTGGCGGGAGGGGGGGGGGGTGGCGGGCAGCAGCGGGCAGCAGGGAGGGGCAGTGGGTGGCAGGGGAGCAGTCGGCAGCAGGGCAGCAGGACGGGGCAGCGGGTGGCAGGGCCAGGCAGCGGGGGGCTGGCTGCACAGGAGCAGGACCGCGGGGAGGAGGAGCTGCCTGGAGGAGGTGTGCAGATAGGGAGTCCCATTTCAGACAAACGGGGCTCAGGTGATGGCTAAGCCAGTGGAGATGTTGGCAGCTTGTCAGGTAACCGGATCTGGAGCTCCAGAGGGAATCTGCTGGGAGATGCAGTTGAAGCCACGAGAGCGAGGAGAGAAGGGAGAGAAGGCCGCCTGGGGAACAGGCGTGTGTATCTGGACGAACGACCAAGCATGTGAACACACACTGTGTGGAGTGCAAGTGCTGTGAGCTAAAGCTCCAACAAGCAAGCACTTGGCTCCCGGGCTGATGCCTGGTCTGTCAGAACCTTCACTCGTCAGCAGGAAAACTGCGGCCCGAGTGAGGCTGCTGCAGCTCTGGCGGGACCTCAGCCGACAGGCCCAGCCCCGACAGCCGACCTGCCTCTCCTCTCTCTGCTGCTGAAAACGCAGAGAGAAGTGGCCAGAAAGAAGAGCTCCAGAATGGAGGCAGGGGGCCTATCACGGAGGCGGGGTTAGGGTCCCCAGGCTGAGCAGCCAGGGAGGGGTCTCACGGAGTGGCCGCTGCAGCTGCCACCACCACAGGAGCAATCAACTTCGTTTGCTCTGTCCTTGTCTAGCCCACCCCCCCCCACACACACACACACACACACACCTCTCTGTGCTCTTGTCCTGGGAGAAATTAACATCTAAAGTAGAACCAGGAAAGAGAAAAGTGAGGGAGCCGGGAGGAGAGTGTACATGGAATGATACACAACAGATCTACTTAGTAAGTGAGAGAGAACTGTGGTGACACATTTTCATTTTTCTAAGATAAACATATTACCTGTATAATTTTTTAAAATTTGAAAACATTTCTGTTTTGAAATATAAATTTATGAGCTTCTATTGAGAAGCCTGGACCCTGCAGTGTGGCCCCGGTGCCTGCAGCACCCCTTACTGCGCCCGGTGCCGGCAGGGTTGCCTGACACACAGCAGCACTGGGTGGCTCCGGAGACAGACACGCTGGTCTCTCCCAGCACCCGGCACGAGGGGAAGGGAGGTGGCCACGGAGGCACGAGGGGAAGGGAGGTGGCCGTGGCGAGTGCAGGAAGGAGCAAGGGTGGAAAGGAAAGGCAAGCCTTGGGCATGTCGCCAAGCAGCCTCGGAAGTTTGAGCTGAGCATGTTCCAGGCTTGGGGTGCCCAACGGGACCCAGGAAGGCTGACTGCCCAACGGGACCCAGGAAGGCTGACTGCCCACTCGGGGGCAGAACCCGACCACTCAGCGGGCCGGACGGAGCCCAGTGTCCCTACGAGGGTGGCGTGGGAGCCATTGATTCGTGTTTGTGTCTGTTTTGCCACCATCCTAACCCCAACTACTAACAGGTCAGCACTGGGCACGAGTTTTCAGAAATGCCCTTTCCTCTGAGGCCCCCATATTCAGGGCCACCCCGAGGCCTCCTGCCCAGCAGACACGGAACCCAGGTTGGTTTCTGCCCCGGAGGCGGTGAGGGACCTGGACATACATCATTGCATAGAAGGCTGGCGCCCTCCCAGCCCTGCTCTGCTCCCGAAGAAGACGTGCTACTGGGTGTGACCTCAAGCCAGGCCAGAGCCACCTCCAACCCTCAGGTCCCCCAGATTTATTCACCCCCGAACCCCTGGACCCCAGCCTCAACGTGACAGAAAGAGAACAGCAGTGACCAGATGCTGACTGGATCTAAACAACCAAGCGACTCTCCACTTCCGCCTCCTGGATGTGTTCTTTCAGCTGAGTGTGTGAGTAATAGATTAACACCCACCACACCACCAGCGTCTCACGTGCACACACACACGTGCGCACACACACACAGGCACACACGCACACACAGGCACAGGCACAGGCACGCACACACGTGCACACATGCAGGTGCACCCACACAGGCACACACATACACATGCACACACACACACATGCATGCCACGCACATGTGCACGCACACACGCACATGGGTCTACATTTTCCCTGGAGGTAAGCTCATGAGCACACCATGTGGGCCTTTGTCTGGAACTAATGGCTCTCACTTCAGTGTGCATCGAAGCACCCGGAAGGCTGCTAACACGCAGACTGGGCCCACCCGTGGAGTTGGATTTAGGGGGACTGAGGTGAGTGTGACTGCGGCTGAAGGGAGGGGGCCACACTTTGAGAACCACGTTATCATGAACACAGTGCAGAGGGTTTGTCCCTATGCTCAGTGCGTTGTTCTTCAGCACTAGAAGGTTCAGGAAAAGAAACGAGTGTTTCCTGAGACACTGGATGCTGGTTGCTTTCCATTGGTTGTTGCATTTTATTTAATCTGCACACATTTCTGTAGAGTAGGATTCTTCCCCACTTTCAAATGTGGAAGCGAATGCCATGAGGGGATTGGATCAAGGTCATCCGCCGGCAAGTGCCAGAGCTTCGGTTTGGCGTGGCTTCAAACGCTCGCTGAATAATTCATCTCCCCTATGAAAAGCAGATGAACCAAACTGAACAAAAGTATCAAGATAAGCAGTTTTTAAAGAGAAGCAAAAGGCAAGCATTGTAAGCAAGTATCAGGGGGCTGGGAGGTCGGGGGGCTGGGAGGCCGGGGGGCTGGGAGGCCAGCCGGTGCCCGGGAATACACAGCCCCTGCGAGGGCAAGCAGCTCGCGGATGGCTAAGGTGAAGTTGCTACCAGAGGTCACGCTCCTCCAGACGAGACCGCTGCACATCATTCAAAATAGAAAGTAGTTTCTGTCGCTGCATCCTCAGAAGTGGTGTTTATGTAAGAGGGTATTGGGATGTCTGCTAAGAAGCTTTTTATAGAAGAAGACAAATCTCGAAGCCGGAGCTTGATGAATTTGAAAAGTGGAAAACAGAATGTGACGAGATGCTTAAATGCCCGAGAAACTGCATAGCCTCTCACAGCAGTGAGGTTGCCGCAGAATGGAAGTGTGCTCCCCGGCGCCCCCTCCTGTTTCACTAGGCAAACCGCACTGTGATTCTGAGTTTTCTCAGTGTGTTTATGTGTGGGACTGAGGTTCCATTCAAAGTAATGGGCTATTAGGACATATACCTTTTGCATAAAATAATCTCTTTAAAAATTTTATCTTTATTGGTGACTAGAGGGCCAGTGCATGAAAATTCATGCACTGGAGGGGGGGTGGTCCCTAAGCCTGGCTTGCCTCCTCTCACAGTCTGGGAGCCCTCAGGAACGGGAGGCGACCTGGTGATCAAGGGAAGGTGACGCCCCATCACACCTCTGCTGCTGCCACTGCTGGCAGCGCAAGCCTCGGCCAGCCCTGGTTACCTGAGCCTCGGGTGGCCCTGGGCAGCCACCATCTGAGGTTTGCCTGCACGTCCGGCCGGCCCTGGGAGACTGGGGGACTCCGGAGGCAGGTGCGCAGAGCGGCCGGACCTGCCTGGGGGCAGGCCCAGCAATGCCGTGTGCCTGCTGCCCTAGTGGGGCTGAGAGGACTGGGTGCCACCATCTTGTGGCTGTGGGCGCCACCATCTTTGAGGGCATGGCAGTCAATTAGCATATTCCCCCTTTATTGGCTGTTGGCACTGCCATCTTTGTGAGGGTGTGGTGATCAATTAGCATATTCCGTCTTTATTAGATAGGATAGTATTAGAGGTGCCCCCTTTGGTTTTTTTCCCATTGACCCACTCCTCCCGGCACCCACCCATCCCAGGCCTTCACCACACTATTGTCTGTGTCCATGGGTTATGCATTATGCATATGCTCTCCTTGGTTAATCCCCCCCACCCCTGTCCCCATCTCTGCCTTCCCTCTGAAATTTGTCACTCTGTTCCATGCTTCTGTCTCTGGAACTATTTTGTTCATCAGTTCATTTTGTTCATTAGATTCCACATATGAGTGAGATCATGTGATACTTGTCTTTCTCTGACTGGCTTATTTCACTTAGCATGATGCTCTCCAGGTCCCTCCATGCTGTCTCAAAGGATAAGAGCTCCTTCTTTTTTACTGCTGCATAGTATTCCATTGTGTAAATATCCCACAGCTTTTTTTTACCTACTTACTAGTGGCCTGGTGCATGAAATTCATGCATGGTGGGGGGGGGATTCCCTCAGCCCAGCCTGCACCCCCTCCAATCAGGGACCCCTTGGGGAATGTCTGACTGATGGTTTAGGCCCAATCCCTAGCCTGGCAGTTGGACATCCCTCTTACAATCTGGGACTGCTGGCTCCTAACCGCTCACCTACCTACCTGCCTGATCACCCCCAACTGCCCTCCCCTGCTGACCTGGTTGCCCCCAACTGCCCTTCCATATTGATTCCTTTATTGGCCTTCATTATCTTTTGTTATGGCCTTCAGTTTGAAGTCTATTTTGTCAGATATGAGTATTGCTCCCCCAGCTTTTTTTTTTTTCATTTCCATTTGCCTAAAAAACATTTACCAGCCCTTCACTTTCATTCTGTGTGAGTCTTTTGCTCTGAGATGAGTTTCTTGTAGACAGCATATGTCTGGGCCATGTTTTCTTATCCATTCAGCTACCCTATGTCTTTTGTTTGTTTGTTTTGTTTTGTTTTGTTTTTGTTAATCCTCACTGGAGGATATTTTCCATTGATTTTTAGAGAGATTGGAAAGGAGGGAGAGATTGGAAAGACATTGATGTAGAGAGACACATCAATTGATTGCCTCCTGCATGTGTCCTGACGAGGGCCAGGGATCAAGCCACAACTGGTATGTGCCCTTGACTGGAATCAAACCCAGGACCCTTCAGCCACAGGCTGATGCTGTATCCACTAAGTAAAACCAGCTAAAGCCCCTATGTCTTTTGATTGGAGCATTTAAGCCATTTGCATTTAAGGTTATTATTGATAGTTACGTATTTGTTGTTATTCTTACTCTTTATGCTCTTTCTCTCTGTTTTTTCTTCTTACACCAATCTCTTTAGCATTTCTTGCAGTGCTGGTTTTGTGGTAATAAACTCTTTTAGCCTTTTTTTGGCCTTCAAAGCTCTTTATTTCTCCTTTGATTTTGAATAATAACCTTGCTGGATAGAATACACTTAGATTCAATCCCTCAGTTTTCATTACCTTGTATATTTCATGCCATTCCCTTCTGGTCTGGCGTGTTTCTATTGAGTAGTCAACTGGAAGTCTAATGGGGGCTCCCTTGTAGTTAACTTTCTGTCTCTCTCTTGCAGCTTTAAGATTCTTTCTTTGTCTTTCATGTTTGCCATTTTAATTAATATGTGCCTAGGTGTGGGTCTTTTGGGGTTCATCTTGATTGGGACTTGCTATGTTTCCTGAACTTGAGTGACTTTTTCCTTCACCAGGTTAAGGAAATTTTCTGTCATTATTTCTTCAAACAAATTCTCTATTTCTTTCTCAGATTCTGCTTCTTCAGTACCCCTATAATGTGAATGTTGTTATGATTCATGGTGTTGCAAAACTCCCTTAGACACTCCTCCTACTTTCTAATTTTTTTCCCATTTGCTGCTCTGAATGGGTGTTTTTCTTTTCTACCTTATCTTCTAATTCACTGATTCAGTCCTCAGCTTCTTCTAGTCTACTGTTGAATCCTTCCTAAGTCTTCTTTATTTCCGCTATGTCATTCCTTACTTCCAATTGATTCTTATTTATTGTTTCAAGCTCTTTTTTCATGATGGTATAGCTCTCATTAAGACCCTTGTAATTCCCATTAAGTTGCTTGTAGTTCTCACTGAATTGTTTGAGCACCCTTATTGCCATTACTCTGAATTCTTTATCTGACAAATTGCTTGCCTCCATTTCATTTAGTTCTTTTTCTGGTGATTCCTCTTTTCCTTTCATTTGGGGGTTGTTTCTTTGTCTCCCCATTTCTGTTGCTTCTTTGTATGTGTTTCTATGTATACGATTAAACTGCTATGCCTCCAAGACTTTGTGGAGTAGTCTTATGTAGTAGTTGTTTTGTGGGACCCAGTGGTGCAGTCTTTTAGATCTCCTGAGCTGAGTGCCCTAGGAAAGTCTCTTGTTTGAGTTATTTGGGTTCTCCTGCTGTATTTGGGTTTTGAATGTTATTGTCCCATTCATGGATGGAATCTCCCCTCAGGCTGGCTGACTATGTGGTCCAACCATGTCATGCGAGCTGTTATGAAGGTGCTGACAGAACAAAATACAACACAACAAGATGTGAAACAAAAGAAACAAACTAAAACATACACAAAACCCTTACAACAACAACTGAAGCAACCACAAGAGAAGAGAGAATTAGAAAAGAGAGCAAGAATGACAGAAGAAAAGAAAGAATGAAAAAATATGAGAAAAAGAACAAAACAGCCAACCAAACAAACCCCAAGTAAACAAAAAACAAAACAAAAAAGACCAAAAAAAAGGGGGGAGAGGGAGAAAAAGAAATATGTAGGTGCAAATGTGAATTAAAAAAGTAAGAATAAAGAATTAGGAAAACAGAAGAAAGAAAAATGGTTTAAAATAAAGGAGGAAGAAAGGAAAATAAATTTTTGAAAAGGAAAATAGAGGAGAAACCAAATGGACTCAAAATAATAAAAGGATAAAAGACGAGATTGCATGGGAAAAGGAAAAGAGAAAAAGCAAAAAAAGATTAAGTAGGACTAGGGAAGAGGAAAATTAGCTATATGAAACAATAGAGACTCAAATAATAACAAATCGATAAAGAAGATAACTTAAATAAGGAAAAAAAGAAAGGAAAGAGAACAAATTGTAAAAAGGCAAAGAAACGAAAAAAGAGAAAAGAAAAAAAAGTGAAATGGCATTCCTTTCAGCCAAGTTTAATGCCCATGGGAGCTCCCTTTGGCTCCTACTCTTCTGAAGACTGTGGCTGACTGTTCTGTCTGCCAATTCTGGGCTTCCTGTGTGATCTTTAGGTGCTAACTAAGCACTGTCAGACACTGTCCTCCTTGGCTCTCAGCACCTGCTTGAAGCGCCAAATGACCCACCATCTGTGTCTGTCTCCACAGGACATGGCTGCCAGCAGGAGGGGCCAATCTGCCCTCTGGAGCAGGTTTGTTAGCCACAGGGGGCCCAGGGCTGGGTCAGCAAACTTGCCCTGGTTCTCCAGGCTCCACCTTTACCTGCCTTTGCGTGCTAGCCAGCTGTCAATCTTAATCACTCAAAGGTCTGTTTCTGAAAGGGCTTTAGGTGGGGAGTGCTGTTCAGCTTTCAGGGAATGTGGTGGGTGCGTTTCCCTGTCCCTGAGCCACTCCTCTGCGAGTGGCCTAAAATATTACTCTGCCCTCAGCGGGGCATAGATCCTTGTATGCAGTCCTGAGGGTTCAACTGGAAGCCTGGAGTTTTTATTAGCTCTAGTGTGTGTGTGTGTGTGTGTGTGTGTGTGTGTGTGTGTGTGTGTGTGTGTGTGTGTGTGTGTGGCGGGGGCGGGAGGAGGGTGAGGAGGGGAAAGATACCAATCTGGTTCCCAGGATAGTGGGGCGGACGGGCCCGCCCCCAATCCCATCACTGTTGCTCCCTGAGGCTTGGCCTCTGCTTCTATTTCCTCAGAAAAGGTCAAAATGCAGGGTGTGGCAGGCAGGGCTCCTGAGGGTGGGGTTGGCTGTGTCACTCAGGGTGGGGTTTTTTCTTTATCTGCCCTGTGGCTACTGGGAGCAGCTGGCTCCTCTCAGGAAAAATGGCATTTGGGTTTGACCTGGCTTCCAAATGCTGGCTGAAGAATCTTTCTCCCAAGGGAAAAGCAGATGAACTGAAATGATCAGTGTGAAATTAGTCTAATGTTAACATATTAGGTTATACACAATCTACTTAAACTGAGCCTCTTGTGAAAATGAGAAGCATTGCCTTCAAAAAACTTGCAATTTAATCGGAGCAGTGTGATAGATGTATTAACAATTGTGGTAACTTAATGTTTGTGTCCTGCAAAATTCATAGGTTGAAATCCTAACTCCCCAAGTGAGGTGGGGCTTTTGGGAGGTGGTTAATTAGGTCACACAGGTGGAGCCCTGATGAGTGGGATTAGTGCCCTTACAAGAAGAAATACGAGAAAGGTGACTTTTCTCTCAGCCATGTGAGGATGCAATGAGGAGATGGCCATCTGCACACCAGAAAGCAGGCCCTCACTGGGAATGGATCTCCTAGCACCTAATCCTGGGTCCCAGCCCCCAGAACTGTGAGAATAAATGCTCATTATTTAAGCCACCCAGTCGATCGGATGTTGAAATAGCAGCCCAAACTAAGACAGTAATTATGCTCCCATGAGGAAGGAAGCAACACCAAGAGCTGCTCCTTGCCTGGCCGGTGTGGCTCAGTGGTTGAGCATCAACCCATGAACCACAAGGTTGCTAGTTCATTTCCCAGTCAGGGCACATGCCCTGGTTGCAGGCTTGATATCCAGTAGGGCAAGCATGTCAACTCAAAGGCTAACACGGGCCAAATAAACAAGGTTTAAGTTCATGTGGCCACAGAAAAACAAAAGCTTCCATTTTCATAGAAATGTAGGTTTATTTCGATAGAGACATGCTGAATACAAAGGGCTGAAATAAATGAGTCATCATTAACATAAAACAATAGAACATTTTAATAAAAGTTAATATTTTTCTTGAACATTAACTTACCAGACACTGAATAACTGCACAAATTAATAAGAGTAATGCAAATAAACCTATTTTTCTTATTCTCTGAAAATGAAATATTTCCTATTGCACACACCAAAAAAGTCATCCAAGACAACGACATGACAATCAGCTGCTAAAATATTCACTGCTAGTATTAGTGGAGAGAAATGAATGCAACATGATGATAGTCATTAGTCATTAGCAAACATTGTAGTTCATTATTAATAATTATGTATAACAGGATATTGTAAAAATTAAGTTATGAAATTTTTATTAAAATGTTTCTTACATACCATTATATTGGCTGGGCTGCAAAAATATTCATTGTGGGCTGCGAGTTTGACATGCTTGAAGTAGGGGGTATCATTGATGTTTCTCTCTCTCTCCCTTCTCTCTCTAACTTCAATAAAAACTTATTTAAGAGCTGCTTCTTTCTTCCTAATTCCTATCACATGTCTCTTTCTCATCTGGTCTGGCTTATATTCTTCCAGCTGCCATCTAAACTATTCTCACTCTCCTAATGGCCTTGTGGCCCCGGGGTCTACCCAACACACTGCTACCTGGTTTATCTCCCCAAATCAAAGGCAATTTTACTCCTACTCAAAGTCCTTCCATGGATCTTAGTTGCCTACAAAGCAGAAGTGATGCTGGCTGTTAATATCCTCTACAATTTGGCTGCAAACCACCCACCAACATTATTCCCTTTCACTCTTCCGTGTGAGCCCTCAACTCCAGGCAAATTGATATCTACTTGCTAGCCCAGAGCACACTGCCACGCTCCCCACCTAAGCCCAGCAGCACTGACTATGCCACTGGTCTTATATTTGGCATATGCTGCCTTAAGATAGTATTTACTTCAGTGTGTCTGTCTCGTGGCTTGTCACAATTCCTAAGATTAGGAATTGTATACTATTTGTCTTCATACCCTCAGTACTCAGTCCAGGCTGGGTAAGGCGGGCCCTCAATAAATGTCTCTTACTTTGACTGGGGCTTTCATTAAAGATCAAGTCTTATTTACAACAGTCCATCTGAGATAAACCTGAACTACAATTGTTATGCCCAGATTTCAAGATCCCCAAGAAACCACATCAGGGAGCCAGCCAATCCGATGCAAAAGCATAAGAATCTGTATTTCAAGCTAGCTTGAGCTCCCCATCCACCAGACTCACCGACACAACGACAAGCCAAGTGGCGAAGAGACAGAACCCCGCCTAGAGATGGGTTTTAAAGGGGGGGTGGAGTAAGGGGAGGAGAAAGGACTGTGCTCTGCCGATTGGCCAGGCACAAGTTGATGTCTTGTTCCTGGGTGTGGCTAGCAGAGTCTTAGACTTCCAGGAAGAAGGTCCTTGCCACCGAAGCCGGTTTGGCTCAGTGGATAGAGCGTCGGCCTGTGGACTGAAGGGTCCCAGGTTCGATTCCAGTCAAGGGCATGTACCTGGGTTGCGGGCACATCTCCAGTAGATGTGCAAGAGGCAGCTGATCGACGTTTCTCTCTCATCGATGTTTCTAACTCTCTATCTCTTTCCCTTCCTCTCTGTAAAAAATCAATAAAATATATTTTTTAAAAAAAGAATTATTAAAAAGTCAATAAAACTTATTTAAAAAAAAAAAAAAGAAGGTCCTTGCCAAGCACATGGCCAAGGTAAGATGGAGAACGTAGCCCTTACCCTGGGGCAAGGTGGAGGGCCTAGCCCTTACCCTGGGGCAAGGTGGAGGGCCTAGCCCTCGCCCTTATCATTCCCCCCTTTGTCTTGGAACTTCTGGCTCAATCATGAGATGGACTGCATTTCTATCCCACCGTTGCTAGAGGCCCGTACTGGGCATATCTTAACAAATGGTCTGGTGGAAGGGGAAGAAACCATTTTAGCTTTAACAACTTCTATTGAAATAGGATTTTTCTTCTTAAAATTCCTCCATGGCTATCAAAAAGCCAAATCAAGATTAATTTATCTACTGTCCTGATGTTTGCATAAACACAACAAGAATGGTAACTGACTACCTTTGCTGGAATCTCATGGTTGAATCTTAATGTGCCCCGTAGAGCCAGGAAGCCACGCCACCCAGCTGCCATCAGGCCCACCTGCAGTATCTGCTGAGTTAGGTGAGTCCCTCACCTGTAGCAACTCCACCTGAGCCCACGCTCCAGGCTTTAAGGCCCATCTCAGTAGCCCTCCTACTCATCGCGGCCCAGAGTGTGTGGGGGTTCCGCAGGGACGCAGAGGCATCCTTACTGCTCCCCTTCTACTCTTACCAACCGCCAGTGATGGTAGGGCATCGGCCTGACACTCCAGCACCAGCCATCTTCAGGGCTTCCAAGCAGGATACCAGGCTTTCTTCATGGCATTCTTACTGGCTTCAAGTCTTTAGAGCTCAGACAGGGCTCTTTAAAACATGATACTCCAGTCAAA